>JAZGTK010014403.1:0-13759 GCA_036877625.1 Ambastaia sidthimunki
AAGTTTGCAAGAAAAAATTTAAACATCAACTTGAAAACAAATCATATTATATTGTATATCGAAAGGAACTACATATATCAACAATAGTTAGATCCAGAAACCGCTACAGTAAAGCAACATCATTTTATGATGTTTAAATACAGAATTATCTACAGTTGTTGTCATATGGACATATTACTACAAAGAAATTAATACAAAAATGTTGGACAACACCAAAGTTTAATAAGAAAAAGAAAATAAAGACTAAGATAATAAATTATGCTCCCATTTGGGCTTTTATTGTAAACTCTGCTAAAGGTTAAGACTGGACTTTTAAGTGTATTTAAAACTCAGTGTGGGATTTACATCTGGTGATATAAAGAAAATGTGTTAAACTGGATTGTGCTTATATGTTACTGGTCCTAAGAGAATGAGGGTGTTTAGCCAAAAAGTTCAGTGTATATTATCCATTCAGTATATTTACAAAGATATAAGCAGAAACAGAGCCAAAACCAGAACCAATATCATCACCCCCATATCATTTATAGGCTCTTATTCTTCTCATGGGTAATGGTGTATTAGTGATTGTTCAGGAGAAGGCAATGCATGATGGTCCAGGAAGGGTGTGGGGCGAGCATTTCTTCAGAGGCCCAGCAGCAGGGAGAGCAGCTCTTTGAGATGCAGAGGGGGTTAATTCAAAGCTCAATGGAATGAGCTGACAGGAATAGGGACTTGTTCCAAACAGCACAGCCCGATGCCCACTGTGGTACTGAGAGGCCAACAAGGTCGTGTTCGGCCTGTTGTGCTATTGACGCAGGCGGGAGGGGGTTGCTGAGGGAGTGGGGAGGGGGGTTGTTGGAGGCCCTCACTGTGAGACAGTGGGGGGCATTTTAATCCCCTATTACTTGGACAAGAGATTAAAAGATTTCTGCTTTATTTCTCTACATGTCCTGCTGCTTCTAGCAATGCTTGGATGATGGCAGTTTGAGCACAGGTTTTATTTTTAGCTTAAACACACGGAATGGCGCAAGATACCTTTGATTTGGGCCACTTAGCTGAAAAATTGGTGTCAGTGTTCTGAGGGATTCTTCACAAAAGCTCAGCCAAAGCCAATCTTGATTTGGAAAGGCACAAAAATTGGAGGATCGAAGAGAAAAGGCAACGGCAAGGACTCTATGTGTGGCTGTGAAGTAATATCCCGTGGTGACAGAGAATTAAAGGAAATATGGTAACACAAGGGAAGGGGGATAGGGGTTGGTCACAGGTCACAAAATGGGGAAATTTGCAAGGCATTCAGCCATGATAAATGAATTTTGCTCTATCCTGACAAAAATCTCTCAGCAACAAATAAACATTCCCATAGTTGCAGCCGTGTCCCCTAGTGGCGGCCCACATAACCCAAATGTCTCAGGCCCCATTTCAGGCCTTTTTTCAAATAACAACCTGTCAGATAGTATCTCAGTGTCAGCTCAACCTCCACACAGCCGTCCCAGACTCAGCCACACAGGAGCCAGCGTGGGGTCAAGAGCCGCTAGTCAGGGTCTTGTTTCTTTGTTGACCCAGGAGGGCACCTCGATGAGAGCTCTGCAGCAATGCAAACACTTGTGTTTCTTCTCTTGTAGATACCAACTGAATTTACCTGCTGACCCTGGTTCTGTCAGAGATGTGAGTGATGAAGGACACAGAGCTGCTAAATGTAAACACTGCAGGCTACGCTAAGAGCCAAGAACAGAGCTTGTTCGAGACACTCATGAACAGGCCAGCCATTGCTTCTCTAAACACACAGCTCGATCCTATTCAATAACATGATGGTAGGATTGCAGCATTCCTCTTTTCATTGTGGCACTTGAATTAATTACACCCAAAAGAACATTCTAAAAATAAAATAGGAAATAACAAAGACGCATATAAAATGTGTTGACACAGTAAGATAAAGAATAGCGCAGATAATTAGGTATTAAAAGAAATTTATGACAAATGTTTGAGTTCATACTAAGATTTCTAACTTTTGATTACTGACTTTGATCTTTTGGCAAATCTGAGCACACGTTATTGAGATCTCATCATATGCAAATCTCTTTATTAGCTCTGCATTTAGTCTACAGAAAAAACTGAGATATTAAAGAGATATCATTTGTGATTCTATCCTATGCGTGTGGCTCTTTGGAGATTAACTGACCCTAACTAAACTCAGCTTATTGGTTTTTGGGTTCTGTAAAGCACCAATTCAAAGATTATAGAATGAACTACTAAATAAAACCTTTGAAGAATGTTAAAATGCTCTCCATTGGAATCAGACTGTGGAACTCTTGTTGGTACAAATTGGAATCTTTATTTTGAAGAGTGTTGAAGCTGTTTTATCTCCCCACATTCCAACAGTGAAGAAACTGATCTCAGATCAGCTCTTAATGGTTGTTCTTCAGGTTGTCTGTCTCAATGAAGGCTGATACAGTATAAGTGTATGGGTGGATCCCCTGGTCTGTCTTGGTCACATGATTTTGTCAGACATCTCGGTATTCCTGCAATAACACTCATTACCCCCCAAAACGTTCTGTCACTAGGGCCTGCAACTGCCCCCAACACCAGACCCAGACTGCCACTCAAATCTACTCCTAGGAACAGATCAAAATAGCCCCATTGGGAGCAGATATCCATTAACGTAGTCAGCACAGAGTCACGACAGAGTCCACAAACAGACAGATGAAGACTTTGTCATTGACCAAAGAGCTTGAAGTCATACGCATGTGCCCTACATATGCCCTACATGAAGTCATACGCATATGACCGTAGTCATATGCCCTACATAGGCAGTTACCTATCAAGGTGGGGTTTTAACGTCATAGAACTTCATAAGTGATCAACTGGAATGCTCTACATACACAGCAGTTCACAAATAAAATTGCTCACAAGAGACTCAACAACTGTCCTAAGAGTTTGCGATTAGCATGTTGCTACTCTAATAAACATGAAAATACACAGCACATAACAAAGTTTGTATAAAATCAGTTTTTATTACATTGACCTAAATTATCAATACTTTTTTGTATGAAATATGTTTATATTTTGCATTTCTATATTTCTCTAGCCTCCACCACCATCTTGTTTTTTTACTGAACTGACCACAGTGCATTTTGGTATTGCCTTCCCCACAAAAAAATACATGTAATGCTGAAATTACCCACTTGAAACAAGTGTTGGAACAAGGCATTTTTTTGATACCATCTCTCTATCAATTTTTGTTTTCCCCTTTAATAAACTCTTCTCATTTGGAATTTTCCAAAGCTGGTTGTAAAAAGTAAGAAACAGGAAGTCTTTCCAAGGAGTGTTTTATTCCTTTGTTCTTAGCATGTGAATGATAACACACACTTTAGCAATCAGTAAATTTTTTCTTCATTAGAGCCTCAGCAATTTGTCATGCCAAAATCAGATCACATCCAAATCTGACACACATAGCTGAACAGTGTGTGTGTGTGTGTGTTTGTATGGAATATCTAAGAAGACAGAGAAAGAGACAAGAAAAAGACAGAGGGGTGGAGGAGGGGAAAGGAAGAGACAAACTTTGCCATGACCCCCAGCTGAGCAGAGGCTGCCCAGAATTTAGTGTTGTTTATGCAGCTGCCAAAAGCACCCAGGAGATCACGGCACTGGGATAGGCGTATACACCCAAATTCCACACCTTTAGAAATTACAAAAAACATCTAAAAGAGTTCAATGATAAAACCAACCTTGTGTATTTAGAGAGATCCTTTTACTTCCTGTAGCTCAACTAGTACAGCACAGCGCTAACAACTCCAAGGACCTGGGTTCAATTCTGACAGAACACACAGACAGATAAAATACAAAAAATGTATTGTATGTCGATTTGGCTAAAAGCATCTGCCAAATGCCTAAATGTAATTTTGTTAGTTTTCCTGCAACGGACAAAGAAGGCAATTTCAGATTCTCATTTTAAAAGTCTCCACCAGCCCCAATCAAAAGCACAGACTGCTAAGTTTCACTGACATCTAAATTGCTCAGTCATGCTTTTGCTCTGCCTGGAAGTCTGATTCACTCCAGATTCTCTGTATAACACTTAAAACTCTTTATTACACATTGGCTAGAAGTGTATCAACAAGTCTAAAGAAACCAGTGTGTAAAACAAACGCCATTTGTCTGAGTGTTATAAATCTAGGAAAACATGTCTCACATACTGGGCAGGCAGAAACAACAAAGACCTCAGATAATCAACAATTAGGGCATCGTGGATAGACATTGCTTGTCTCCTGTGTATTATCACAAACTACAACTGAGACAGAATATTCAATATAGTCAGTGCCAGTAACATCTTTGCCATTCAAAACTCAGTTTAAATAACTTCTAATGAGTCCCTCTGCCACAACACACACACACACACACACTGCTGTTTAGGACCCCGTAATGAAAATAGATTTTAACATAACAGGGATCATGTAAAATCCCCATTGGAGCTTCGTGTAAATTATGCTAAATATGTTTGCCATACTGATGTGTCCTAATGATCTATGGCAGGACTGAGACCCACTGCAGAAGTCACCAGCCTTAAATAGAAGCTACTCAATGAAGTTTTCCTGGATATTGAAAATGCTTGACATAGTGTCTTGCATATGACGTCAGTGGCGAATATCTGTGTCACTTAACTATCCGAGGCATTTATTTATTTTTAGTCCATTAAATGTGATATTGGCTGGTATCACAACCAGTTTTATTAGTTCTTTAAAAAATATATACATATGTGTGTGTATTCTCAACAAAATTATAACATTTCTGAGTATGTAGCAGAAATGTTTCTTGAGTTTCTTGGGTTTTTGTAATCAAACTTGACATTGGTAAAGAATGAGTTGTGGTTTTGAGTGGGTCTGATTTATTTGAGGGTAAATATAGTCATATTTCTCGCACTGCAGGAGGGTTATGAGAGGGGGTGTGGAGATGAGACATCCCTGTTAGCTGAGCACTATTTTCAGGATCAGACTGTCATTTGCCCAAGGGCTCAAAGTATCTCCATACAGTTCAGCTGTTTGAAGAGTCTCAGAATGCCAGAGAGAGAGAGAGAGAGAGAGAGAGAGAGAGGCATGTCTGACATGGGCCTTGTCAGTTAACCACAAAAAGGATTATAATAATATTCAGAAAAAGACCTGACCATGAAGACCACAAATATTCAAACTGAAAACTTTGAATTAGACAACATGCCCTTAGAGCAATTCAAAACAACACCAACCTCAATCTACACAACAGCACCAGAAAACAAAAAACTGAAGAACCTGAGATACAGTGCACAGCTTTCCAAGCTATCTAAAAAAAGATTCCAGTGAGAATCTGGTTAAACTAATAGAACAATAAATATAATTTATTGTTTTGTTTATTTGAAATGTAATTTATCCAACAAAAGGGCACAAATGTCAAACAAAGAGTGAAAGTTTTGACAAAGTGAAAGTAATAACCTGTTGTTCTAAAAAATGTGACATCAGTGCACCCATAGAGTGTATGTACATGTGTGATGTGGTTTCACATTGTAAACGCTTATTAAACCAACAATTCCTCTTTCTTTGTATTGTGAATCATTAAAGAGAAAGACATTTAAAAGTGCACCTCTGCCCCTAAAAGTGTTATGAAACTAAGACTCAGTTAAAGCAGTTGAAACCACAGATGAAAGGCTCTGAGGGAATTTAAGGAATGAGTAGGGTTTGGTCAGTCCTTTACTCCAAACTCAGCTAAGAGCTTTCTAGGCACCAGTGATGCCCCTCCTCTTTCCTTTCTGTCCAACAGTCCTTTGGCCATTGACTCGTCTTCTTTCAATCCTTCCTTCACTCTAAAGAGCTAAAGCTCTCTTTTCTGCTTTTGGGATTTTGCTCACAAACACACACACACTGATTCTTTCGACTTCAAAGCCGCACCACATCGACCTCTCTCTCTCCCACAAATCACTTTTCTTTCTTTCCATACTCTCCAACCTTTTATTCTCTCTCGCGAGTCTCACAGCCCGGCAGCTGTAGAGTTACAAAGTGAGACAGCGAATGAGGAAGCGATTTAAAGAGATTGCTGCAAGACAGCATTGCTTCAGAATAAAAGACTGTTTTCACGGGTAAACAAATCTCTGTACCGTCGACTGTTTTTGTCTTCAAGCTTAATTAGTCCTTTCTGTGTATCTTATCACCTGTCTGTCTTTCCATCACACACAACTAAGAACATTCCTTTATTTTTACCACACACACACACACACACACACACACACAGCTCAAAAAAGCCCAACACTGTTCTGCTTTAGTGTCCTGCTGGTAAAGATCAGGTGGAGATGATTGAATGTGTTCCCCTGCTAAGCGTCTCATGCAAGCAGTGTTTAACCTCCCCATGCTGGCACAGTTGAGGATAAAACAGCCGCTTATGCACCAGCAGAGAGCTGCCTGACAGCTTACCAAAGATAGCCAGCATCTGAGAGATAGAAATGTTATGGCATGTTTCTGACTGGGACTGGTGTTATTCAAGCCGTTGGGTTAAGGATGATGTAAATAAAGTGCCTTATCACTGTTGTCTAGCCAGAAACATGAATTGTAAAATGAATATTCAGAAAATAAAAGAAATGTGGGCAGTCTATTAAAGTCTATTTAACATTTACAGAACTACAAGTTTACAGAGTGGCCATTACAGAGTTACAGTAACCTTCCAGCCCGATTAGTAAAGCATGGTATTGCAATGTCAAGGTCATGGGTTCAAATCCTAGTAAACCTAATATGTAGGTTTCTTTTGAACTTTAATCTTTATATAAACATTATACTAAAATGGTCAAAAATTCATAAATGTAAATGGGTATTTCTATTTGAGCCTGTATAATAGTAGCCGCCAAAACTCAAACTCTTTGCAGTTAATTTACAGATTTTTTTTGTCAACTGAAAATTTTAGGTGCAATCTTTTTTAGACTTTTAAATTTTCACACGTACTTTTACACCATAAGAAAAGATTAGAAACAGGACAAATAGCATTAGCTTACCCATTACACAACAATTACCTTTGTTAAATACGAGAAATTTGTAATTAAGTATGATGATTGAACAGGCTCTGAGTGGAGCCAGGAGAAAAGCTGAGCTTTCATCAGCTATATAACTGACGCCACTTTCCTAACACTGATCCAGCAGGCTCCTCCATATCTTAGTTCACACAGTTTCTCAGGGTTGGACTGCATGTCTGCGCTGGACGCACTGAAGCATACGTAGCCACATTGAATACAGGAATGGAATTTTTGTCTTCTAGACGGACAGTCACCACAGCAGGGTAGGCTCCAGATAAGAGCTCTACAGAGAAAATAAGTATCCACTGCCACAGGGGCCCCTGTGATAACCTGATGGGACCTTAGATGGGAACAGAGGCCCTGAAAGAAAAGAGTTTGGCTTTCAGCAATGGCTAAAGTTTCATCTTTGTCAAAGGCTGATCTCAAAATGGATAAAAAGTGAGCCAATACCACTGATAAGATGTGTATCCTATAGTGACAGTACCACAAATAAACAGAAGAAATATATTCTGGAAAGAGGAATGTTGTCAAGGTAGAAGCGGGGTTTAAATTCCAAAATAACGCATTGAAAAGGGAAGAAAAGGGTAAAGAGGAACTGTTTTCTTCAAAGAAACATTACACAATTGAGTCAAAGTCTCTGCTCCGTAACCTTTGACCTTACAACCCCCTTAGGGTCACGTCTCAGAGTAGAGATGGCAACAACTCACCAGCCTGTTCCCAGAAAAAGAGAGAGGAGAGCTGAAAGAGGGAAGGCTGGCAGTTACTAGTTTAGTGGGGCTTTTGAGTTTTAATAGAAAGGGGTGTTGACTGATTAATATTTATGAATTTGGGAACACTTGTGTTTTTGTGCGGAACTGTGCTTTTCACACGCAAGGTGGGACGGCCAGGGGGAGGAATGTATTACTACTCTGAAGACCAGCAGAAGAAAAAGACAGAATGCTGAAAGAGAGATGCTGGACAAAAGGGAAAGAGGGAGAGAGGGTCTTCTCTGCTTTTCTGTCAAACAAAATAAAGAAGGCTGACAAAAGAAAAGAAGCTGGTTCCTGAGAGGGGTGATATCAGGTTTCTCAGACGGTTGAGTGTTGAGAGGGCTGAACATGATCCAAACTCTTGTCTTATTGACAATAAAAGTCAGTGCTGACTGCACAATAATTCAGACCATATTAAATATAGGCAAACATTCCATGTGAGATTCCTCATCTTGATGAAGTGGTCATTAATTATAAGTAAACAAACTTCTTTGACTCCAACACACACACAGTTGTTTTTCTGTCACAGGATATTTTATGACTTTTATTTATGTATTCTGTTGCGATTAAGCCCATTTTAAAACACTGCTATCACTTTATATAACCCTGTAAAACAGATGGTTCTGGACCTTGAGTGACATGGCTGAGCCAACAGTTAAATGTCTGTTTCATTACAGTTCCATATACCTGAATGCATTAATGACCTGTTAAACATTAACTGCTTAAAAGTTAATATAACATGCTTTTTTTATAAATTATTATAACATGTGACCACAACACTATAACATTTTAAACATTTAAACAGTTTAAAAACTAGAATCAGGCAACCACAGCTGGTTTATGCAGTTATATATGAAACACTGGCTCACTTACTGCTAGACATTAATCCCTGATAAGTAAATAATTAAATGGGACTCATGATCATAGTGATGATGCATCTTCTTTTCTCTGAAGGAGGAGGCGGTTCTTTGTTCAAACTCTCTCTCTCTCTCTCTCTCTCTCTTTCTCTCTCTCTCTCTCTCTTTCTCTCTCTTTTTCTCTTTTGCTCGCTCTCTCTCAGTGCAGCCTGGGGGCCTGGGCCCCAGCTTGTCTTGTTAATGGCTCTGAATGATGCAGTAATGCGATGTAAATACCATTGTACTTTTTAACATGCCACCAAAGCACACCCATTCAAAAGTAGCCTCTCCCTATCTATTCAGCATTTGTGTCTCCTCCCCGTAAGTGACTCTTAAGTATGAGAGAGAAAAGGATTAATCTTTTCCATAGTAGATGATCACAGTTGAGGAGTTGGTGGTTTCTGTGACGTATGAGCACTGAGCCGAGGGCCTCTCGTTTAAGAATGCTGGGTTCGAGGGGTAATGAGGGCTGAAGTTTTTAGGCCACTCAGTGACACCACAGACAGCAGCTATTTCAGACGCTGTTATACGCCCGTAAAGCCATTACCCACATCTCCACTGTCATTAAGAGATTAGAGACTCTGCCATAACCCTGACAGGCTTTTAACATGAAATTACACACATTAGAGGGAAACAGAGAAAATGCTAAGAATACAGTGGCACAATTAGGATCCAGTTAAATGGGTCATGTTTATAGAGCAAAATAAGCTGGCTAGCCAGTCTCACACATTCTTGGAGCATCCTTGGTATAGATAAGTACACCAGTCTATCTTCCAGCCAATTAGTGGAGTTTCTAGTCATCTAATCTTCTGGAAAGCCGCCCATTTGTATGCCTTTCAAAGTACTCGAAATTCTAGAAAGTAACAGAGCCAAGACTACAAAGACAACATCAAACATGAATGCATTCATTAAAATTCTTGTACAGACACATGTACAGTGGGACCAAAAGTCTATGGCAACTTTACAACTTTGGAACATTCTTACATCAGGATAGGACAGTAGAATAACCCGGGTCATCAAGTTTTTAAAAAATAGGAAACTTCAAATGCTCTAAAAAAGTGACGTTTGAAACATTTCACTCTGATTGTAAAATTAAAAAAATTACTTAAAAATAGAAGCATCACTACTTCATCACTACTTTTCTCACATTGCATACAACATAATACTTAAAATATCTGCAATAACACTCAAGTAATCAAATGTGACTTATCTTTGTTTTACTGTCTGCACTCATTAAAGTACATGAAGGGTTTATGATGGGCGTAGCTAGCTTGTCTTTTGCTTGAGGACAGGAAGTGCTCAGCCATGCGTGTGAGAAAGATTCAACGCAGACAATTTTCAGGGCATAAGGAAATGATGCAATCAAAATAGGACAGAGAAAAATTTGAGTATGGAGTGATGTTTGGAGGACATGATGGAGAAAGGATCTCCAAGAAGGAGTGATAGGGTGGAGTAATAGAGATATGGATGGATATGGCCAAATGAAAGGAAGAGAGGAAGGGGGTCAAATTCCTGCTGGGATCATCCTAGTTGATGGTCCCCACCATGGTTTTATTTGCCCTTTCTTGCTTTGTTTCAACCTCTTCCTCCCTTCCCTTTATTCCCTTTATCTGTTTCTTTCTCTCTTTCTCTCCCAACCCCTTTTTCTTAAACTACAGTGCTCTGTGCTATCCTGGATGAAAAGAGAGATAAAGTCCTAGAGACTCCATCAGATCTTCTCTGAGGTGTTTGCTAAGGCGTACACATGATGTAGCCAAAGTGAATGATTCTTATCCATTGAATGAGCTGTGATCATATCTTAAAAGGACCCAGAAGACCCCTCTGTCAGACTGTTGCATCATGCAGCTAGGCTGGCTAATGCACCTAGCACTGTCAAAACCAGGTCAGTTAAACAGGAATGGGTAGAAAATACCAGACTTTCTCTACCTTACAAAGTGAGTTATCATACACTTTGAAATCGGTTAACATGCAAAACAGTAGCTACAAAGAATTTCAGTTCAGTTTCAGTTTTTAGTGTATTATAGTTACAAGAGTTGTGTAAGGGGGTAAAAAATGCTGGGTGGTTGCCAGGGCATTGCTATGTTGTTTTTTAGGTGTTCAGAATAGGTTTTAGTGTGTTGCTGTGTAGTTGTTAGGGTGTCCTGGGTTGTTGTCAGCACATTGCTATGTTGTTGCTCAGGGGTTTTGAGTGTTTGTAGTGTGTTGTTATGTAGTATGATATTATTATGGTATTCAGGGTTGTTGCTAGGGTGATGCCAGACGGTTGCTTACTGGCGCAAGTCAAAGAAGGCCTAAATCGCTAAAATATTGTAGTTCCTAGATGCCAGACAATTTTCTGGTATTGTTTGAGCTGCTTTAAACTCTCTAGCTGTAAGATGAAGTAACAGTAATAGCAATACTTGTCTTAACAAGCACCATATTTATGCTCCACTACTTCCAGACGCACCATCTTTGGTTGACGCTGCAGAAACCTTTTAAGAGAACTGGACAACAATGAAAACAATGTGATGTGATCATTCAAGCAGATGCTGAAAACATATGGTCAGCTAATCCTGCTAGATTCACCTGAACCGGGCAGGTCAGAGGTGGGTCAGGAAGTAAAAGGGGAAAAAGAGAGATTAAAAAAAAGAAAGTGTACAAATGATTTTCTTCACAAACAACTTCATGAAGGACTTTATACAGAAATCAGAAAAAAAAAACTAAATCCAAAGAGTGGTATATGATCACATGACCCAAACTTTTTTCTACACACGTCACTGCTTCTCTAAAGAAGCAATTCCTCTTCCTCCCTGCTTTTTGCATCTCCCTCCTTCTCTTTGGCTCCAAATCATCTCTCATGCAACTGAGACATTGGCCTCTTAGCCTGAGATGATAATATATTCCAGCCACAAAGCCATCTGAACAATGCCGCCTAAAGAAAAGGCTCTTGCTGTCTTCCTGAGCGCTGCATAGCCTCAGCCCGTGTTTTGAGTTTCCCCCCTTCTTTAAATGACAAAGTAAATCCTCCTGGCAACCCCCTCTGAGGGGCCCCCACACCCCAACCTTACCCCCTGAGCTCCTAAGCAGACCAACAAAAGGGCCCATTTGCACGGTGCAAAGGTATAATGCAGTTATTAGTGTGAAGAACTCCAGAAGGTCAGAGGAGGGGAACCACCCTCCTGCCCTGGGACAATGCAGGACAGTGGGCAGAACCGAGAGCTGGTCATCTTTACCTTCTGCTGTGAATGTCTTTCATGGAAAACCTGTCAGATTCACAGCTTTATAATTATGCCCACACAAAATTAAACTTTTTGCATTGTTTGCAACTGTTTCATTTACAAATGTAAACTATAGTTTGTATGATGGAAATGTCTTAAAATTAAATAAAATTATTTAGGTATATTTAAGATATATTGTAGAATATTGTAGAATATTTTGAAAACAGATAATTTATTCCTGTTTATTTATTAGCCTTGCAATAAATGCATCCTTCTATTAACTGCCTGTCTGTATGGTCCATAGGGTCATCATGTTGAGATCAGATGACCTTCAGACAACTACTTATTCGTTTGTGAAATTATTTAATCATGGCATACTGTAAAGTAAACCATTTCTTATAATAGCTTTAGGAACTAGAAAATTGCTTTTGCATGATGCTACATGCATGACGGTGGTCCTTCACTGTTGTTGGATGCATCAGGAAGCACCTGTATTTAGCCCTGTCCACTTGTGACTGGATCACCCAGGACAGATCTTAACACCAGGTGTAAAGACAACTTACATGACATTAACTAGCTCCCTTGATTTTTCTGGCCCATTTCTCTTCTGGACAGGTGGAAGATGCTAAGCATGGCCTTGAGACATCAGAGAACCTCAAGATCATCAGTCTTCATAACTTAGAGTTAAAAGACAGCATCTGCAGACAGACTGGTCAAAGCTCCATCCTTTGCCCTAAAGCCTGTCCTGTCATTAACCTCCTCTAGATCCTTTTTTCTTGGTGCAGGGAAATCACATGTCCTTTGATCCGTGCCTCTGATCTATTTCTACTTCTTATTCAGTTAAGGTTCTTGTGACCTAAGAGGAGGCGCCTGGGTGATAAAGACTAAAGGCTGATCACGTAGCACCTCATCAGTCTCATGCAGGGTCAGTTAGCGTGAAAGAAACCTCAAACGCACATGGGGAACTCATCACCTGCTCCCCTCTGCTCACAACATGTGCAACTCAAGATCCAGCACCTTCTCAATATGACATCCGCCTCCAGTGAGAAGAATTATACATTATCCCAAGGACTTTCTCAGTTCTGGACTGATTATGGGACTTGTGTTGGCTGTAATCTGAAGAATATTGTGAATTCATGAGAGCAATTTATCTTATACTGTATAATCACCTGCAATCATCACTGCTATTGGTCGTTGTTAATTAATTAATGTATTTTAAAAACTGTTCATAAGAATCACATCTAGACATCAAGAGGGGCCTCGTGAGACCCTGACGAGATTCACACATGCCAGACGGAGCGTCTACTGGTCTGAGACGCTCTGCCAGAAGCAGGTCATATGAAGACAGGCCTGTCCAGTGTCTGTTTACTGCAACAGAGCAGATTTACAATATCGTCTCCTATCTATCCTGGAATCCATGGAATGTGCTTTGGCCACCTCTACAGACTCTACAGCGCTATCAGGACAGAGGTTACAGACTCTGTCTGTATATTGATAAAACAGACTCTCTCTTTTTCTCTCTTTCTCCTTCGACCATTCTTTTTTCCTTCTGCTTTTATCTAGGATGAGACTTTTCCTGGTGGACCAGTGGACTTATGGGCTGGCTGTCAAAACAAAATTTATATCCAAAGAGCATATTACAAAGAGTAAAAGGCAGAAAAATTAAAACATTATTTAGGCCAGCCCATTTAAGTCACAGTGGTGTAGAAAAGCCTAACATAAGCCACACAGTGCTTTCAGACACACACCCCACTTCTTTACCGCTTATCCACAGCAGTTTAATGGGATTGTGTCTTCTTTTAATTCCACCCGCCCCTCTTAATGCAATGATGTGTCTTTTTAACTCCCTGTCCAGCCCAATTTCACTTCTGCTGCAATATGTGTGTATGAGTCTGTTTAGCTGCTAGAAGCAAAAACTTG
>JAZGTK010014404.1:0-13759 GCA_036877625.1 Ambastaia sidthimunki
ACACCCTGACACACACACACACACACACACCCTGACACACACACACCCTGACACACACACACACACGTGATGGAAGTCCTGGATGTGTCTGCTCACAGACAAGCTCTTCATTTGGAAACCTATTGGCAAGCGTCAGCTGGAAGGAGAGATGACAGATCTTAAATGCTGCGTGTTTTGGATGAGAGAGAGAAAGAGAGAGAGAGTCTGCTGGGGTCAGAGGTCGCTGTCCTGTGGGCTCTGATGATTTACTCGCCGAGTGAGTGAATGCAGAACTCCGGTGTGACATAAATAAAAACGATCTGTTAGCATAATCAGATTAAAGCTTATTAGATGATATCAGCTCAGAAACACTCCTGAGATGGTCTGATTATGAGGGTTACAGTCTGTACAAACCGTGAAGCCACTTGATTTTCTATTTAGCCTCACAAACACGTGAATAATTTGTTTATATGAAGAACTTCAAAGTTATGGTTGTGCCAAACTGGGTATTTTCAAAACTAGCCAGTCATTGGGCTGCCATAAATGACTATTGGATATATTTAATATTTTAACACACAACATTTAGGTCTGTAATAATATAATATAAAAATATAAATGTCTTTAATTTAGAAACGGTTTGATTTTAAGCCAGTAGTGGCTTGTTTCATAGACTTTCATTGTTAGTGCATCTTAAGACTAAATTATTTTTAATGAACATATTAAGAGACCCGTAACTCCAGGTTGCTTCACTAGACTGTTCTGGAATCAGTTTTCTGCTAGCGGTAGGTTGTGTTTTAAATGCTTTCTCAGTGCTCGTCTAATGCAGTTTGTTTCTGTGAGAGTTAAGCCGGTTTCTTTCAGCTCTTCAGACAGGCTCTGTGCTCTCCACGCTCCCTCTAATTATATTCATGCATTGCTGCTTCTTCAGATAGCCGGGCGTCAGGAACGAGCCCTGAAGCAAAGGAACTGACACCAGATTTCCCATAATGCCCCTTATTCTGTAGTCGTGCAGCTTAAAGGTGGACGCAGTCAGCAGGTGCTCTCCTCTGTCTCTAGATGAATAGATGTTATGTCTCGTGGCGGTCGTATCACGCCGGGCGAGTGCGTCTTTGTGTTCCATTTGTGAGTCCTAAATGATGAATGATAGTGGGCTGGTGTATTGACGGCTGTATTATTCTTAAAGTAAATTTGGTTTATTGATTGAAAGAGTCTCTGATTTTCAGACAAATCAGATGTTTCGTAGCGTCTCCTGTACACGGGTAAAGCTGTTTTCTCACTTGGTTGGTCCGAGCTCAGCTCACTTCTTGCAAATTATTCAGGACTGATTTCATACAATTTGTAAATCAAGGGTTAAAAAATGTCTGAACTGTCCCTTAAAGAGTTTAGCTCCGTCTGTGAGTGTGTTCTGCTCTCTGAGTTTGTGCTTCTCGTCCCGGAGTTTCTAAAGGTTGTGAGAACTTCCATCACTTCTCGTTAGTCTGAGCTCACCGACAGGAACTCGGACTAAAGTGTATCAATAAAAAGGCCACGTTAACAGGCCAAACTTGAAGCACAACTCTTCTGCCTATCTGTCTGGAAGTGCCGGGTAACCCGTCAACTCACTTGAGTTTCTACAGCACGTTTGATAAAACATTCATCTTGCACACAGTTCTGCTGTGTTTTCGGTGTGGCAGCCCGGTCGGCTGTGATTGGCTGCCTCTGGTTTGTGGGTTCGGTCACTCCAGTGAGCTGCGGTTGATAATGGTGGTGTCAAGGGAGAGATCAGTTATGAGGCTCTCGCTACCCGGTTGCAATCCATCTTCATTATTGTCATTTACTCTCATTTAACTGCTGCATGGATTTCCTTTCGCCCTGTCAGCGCAGAAAGCGTTTAATACTGAGTCCAGTGATTGTGTGTTTATGCTGAAAGGAGTTTCTGTGGCCTTCTTTTGTGTTTAACAGTAGTTAAAAATACCAGAAATTATCTCTGATGTGCTCTCTTTCTCTTTCTCTCTCTCACTCAGTTTTCTGTACTTCCTTTGGCTAAACTACAGCTCCCATAATTCTGTTCACCTCTACAGTATACTTGCACTGTTGTAATCAATGCGGCTACAGTATTCTTATTGTAATAATACAGTTGTGTTGTTTTTAAAGCTGCAATCTGTAACTTTTGTCTCTCTACCGCCATCTCTGTTTAAAAGATAAATTGCAGGTTATTTTATGTGCTTTTCTTTACAGATGTTGATGTTAAATTGATATATGCTCAGAAATCAGACTTATAAATCATTATTATAAACTTACCGTTGTGAATCATGGTAAAGAGATGTTTAGAATACTGATCTGTCATGTACTTGCTAAATAATTGATTTTTATGTGTTTTTTTTTAAACCAAAACAGTTACGGATTGCAGCTTTAAGAAATTATAAAGCAAGAAAGGACGAGAGAATTCTCATTCCTGTGATTGTACTGCAGTTAGAGGTTGTTTTCAGGCACAATGTAAAGAAAGTGTTTTTGTTTGGTCTGCAGGCTGTTCTCAGAGGGGTCATACTTTGGCTGGTAGGCTTGGCCTTATAATCTCTGTTATATTAATATGCAAATACATGATTATTGATTTATACAGCAAAATGAATCAATCTGTAAATGATAAACTATCATAAGTGTGTGGTGTGATTTAGAGTTTGATGCTCGTTTACCTAAAACATACAAGAATTACTGACCTCCACCCTCAATGACAGATCAGTGATACAGGATTATTTTTATGAAATCATTCTTCGTAACCTCTGACACACACCTGAACACGCTTTAAAAAATTCTGAAGAAACACACACACACACACACTTAAGACTGGTTGCTCTGACTCTGTTAGACGTTCTAGACTAACAGAGATTAATTATCCAGTGAGAAAGTGGAGCGCTTGCAGGAGAAAGACCGTCGCTGGCTGCGTCTGAGAAAACATTCAGTAGCGTTCACTGTCCCCGTCCACTTAATTGGCTCTAAATGATGAGGAAAGCAGATAAATGTGGAATAAATCTGTGCGTTTATTTTGTAGGCACCAGTTTTGCAATGCTGCTCTGAAAACATGGTTTTACTGACCGCCAAGATTTTCCCATCACTTTAACTACAGCTTTTCTTTAATGCCCTCACTTACATCTGTGCTTTCAGCATCAGTGCATCTATACATGTTCTCTGTACTATTGATAATGTTGTTTTTTCACTGTCTTTAAGCTACTGAGAACTTCTAAATGTAGAACCAACTGCTTATTAAGAACCCGTAATTCTAGAACTAGCAAGAGCAGAGGTGGCATTCGAGTGGAGTCTGGTTGTTGGGAGAATTGTGGTGTCTGACTGGTTGATGACAGTTGTATGAATCTGTCATGGGCTGATGTTCGTGGTGTTAGATGTGGAGGGAGTTTCTCCTCCTGCTGGTGAGACCGTCAAGCCTGCAGGACACTGACACAAAGAACGGGTTTTGGATTCAGCTCACGGCCCCCTGCATATCAGCCCGCTGTAAAACAGCCTAATTTAGTCCTGACACCAGCACAAGCATCTACGTGCATCTGTCAACACTGATTCGTTCAGTCAGCCTCACACACACACACACACACACATACGCTTCTCTTACATGAATGCATCAGCTCGCTAACATACTCTCAGCTCTACTGCCTGCGCGATCAGATCGCAAGAATTAACGCTTCACTGCTGCAACGTGCAATTTTAGTGTCACAGTTTCTTTAAATGAGTCTGTTGTGTTTGCGCTGGAAATATTTGTTTTTGATTATTTTATTATATTTTGGTTAAATTTGATTTGATTGAAGTTTTTAGTAAGAAGATGATGGTTTTGTGCTGAATCACTGAACACAGAAGTGGTGCAATGCTTTTACTGTCGCCAACTCTAATTTAAAAAAATTGTAACATAATTTAGACATTTTTTCATTGGTGTTGGAGCTTTGGCCTCTTGATAGCGACACATTGAGCCGTGGAGCTCATGCAGACGTTGTAACTTCACATCCTGTCTTTACCTTATTCTCATTTTCAGCTTTTTTCTGCTTCCTCTGTCCACTGTCATAAAAATGCTTTTATTTTTGCGGTAAAACTCTACAATATGTTTCCATTTATTAACATAACTTAACTACCTTAGTTAACATAAACTAACAATGAACAAGACTTGTACAGCATTTATTAATCTTAGTTAATGTTAATTGCAACTACTAGTGCATTTGTAAAATCAAAAGTTGTATTTGTTTATTTTATGCACGGTGGTTTATGAGTGAATGTAAAATTAACTTTAACATAGATTAATAAATGCAGAAAAGTATATTGTTAATGTTTGCGAATGCATTAATGTTAACGAATGGAACCTTATTGTAAATTGTTACCATTTTTGTTTATGTCTACGTATTTCATACATTTTCTTTATATTCTTTTTGAAGCCTGTACTTCTACAATACATCAGTTAATCATCAGTTAATCTAATCTTTAATTTTTATTGCTAAAAATTGTAGTTTGTGTGTATTTTGTCTATATGGCTGAATTTATTCCATACCATCAAATATACAGTGACATCATTATAAAAACGGTCTGAAACATCATTTTGCAATTGCCGTTTTCTCTTTCACTTGTAAATGAATTATTTTAGCTGCACATTTCCTGTATCTTGATCAAAAACACTGAATTAAACATGAAGAAACGCTTTACAAACCATCACATGCGCACACTTTACAGTCAGTGTTATTTTTCGAAGACCGTGCAGATTTTGGATGTGACATAAGTTCTGTGTTTTTTCTTGCATGTGTGGGATGGAGAGCTGTCGTGAGGGTCTCTTAATATTTCTCTACTCTGAGGGTCCGTGGGGGACTGAAGAGTGTCTCTCTATTGGGCTCTTTCCTCTGCGCCTGGCTGGTCAGCTCTGGAGGAGACAGGAAGGACCAGAAACCTCCAGACCCCAGGGGAGAAACCTCAGACAGGACCACACAGACAGAGACGAGCTTAAGAGAGAGTCAGAGAAACACAGGAACAAGCAAAACGTACTTACTGTGAAACACATGCCTGTCACCATCATACTTCAAAATATCTTCTTTTGTGTTCCTCAAAAGCAAAAAGTCACAAAGGTTTGAAATGACTTGAAATGAGTAAATAGAATAATTTTTATTTTGGCTGAACTATCCCTTCTGTAGCTCAACTAGTAGAGCATTGTGTTAGCAACGCAAAGGTTGTGGGTTCGATTCCCAGGGAACACTAGTACTGATAAAAATGTATACCTTGAATACACTGTAAGTCACTTTGGATAAAAGCGTCTGCCAAATGAATAAATGTAAATGTAGTTTTCTTCACTCTTTAGACCTGCTTTGTGGTGTTCTGGAGCTGTGGTGTGGTGGTTAAAGATCTGAGATGGTAACTGAAAGAGAGCAGGTTCAAACCCACCAGTCTGTGAACTCTCATGTTGCAGCTTTGGACAGTGTTGCTCCTGTAATGGGTTTACTGTGGGCCGCTTTGCATGAAAGACTAAATGGTGATTTGACATATTTCTTAGCCGATGTAATAACCGCTCGGGCCCTGTGTGGTCCTTTGTAAATATTTGATATGAACGTTAGTCATGAATCTGGGCTGCCGTTTGACATTTCGCTGCCCTACAATTAGAATTCTACCTCAAATAGTTTTCTTTAATTACACAGGGGAATGTCGTGGTCACGGCTCTGACCAGCCTCTGTGTCAACATCCAATCAGAGATGAGTATTAATGAGGTATGAGGTAACAAACCAGCAGTCCGGTCACTGTACGGACAGGGGCTGCGTTCCCAAACATAACAAGCTGCCTATGTAGGATCCAGCTCCACTTTACATTGTCACTCTATTTTTTTTCTCTTGCTCTCTCCTTCGTTTTCCTGGTATTACTGAACTCCGCCTGTGAGTGCTGCTGAAATGGAGGGAGACTACTGGACTGGAAATTACTCGTCCTACATGTCCTGCCTCTCTCGGCTCTGTGCGAGGGGTGGTTGTGGATAATTGTCTCTCTGTGCGGTACACAGCTGTAGCCGAGGGGTGTCGGACAGCACAGAGAGTTCTGTGTCCCAGTGGGGACCCGTCAGTGTGTTAGACTCAATTAATCCTCTTTCTTTCTTTATTTTGGTTAACACTAAAAATATAACTGCTCTTCTTTGCTTCTCGGTATTCAAAGCTTTTAGCAGAGACTACGAGCGGTCGGGTGTGATCACGCTATGTTTGTTTTTGTTTTGCAGCCTGTACGGTCGACACATGCAGGCCAATCCAGAGGCGCCCAAAAAGAACGCAGACAAATCCAAGAAGATTAGCCGCAAGCCGCTGGCGGCCAAAAACAAGTGACGAGGATGACGGAGAAC
This sequence comes from Ambastaia sidthimunki, assembly GCA_036877625.1. Lineage (NCBI taxonomy): Eukaryota > Metazoa > Chordata > Actinopteri > Cypriniformes > Botiidae > Ambastaia > Ambastaia sidthimunki. Next base: position 6,314 of record JAZGTK010014404.1, read on the forward strand.
GATCCGGCTGTCTGTGCTGAACCTCACTGCATGTGCCTTTATATTTATTCAAAAAGTGTGTTTTATATCCCTTCAGTATTATGTTAGTCTTGATTGTTCCGCCCTCACTGCACCCCACAAGCATTACACGTTGCTCCTGTCCCACATTTTAGAAGCAGCTGTCTGATTTTGCAAGGTCAGGAATGTCATACAGTAAGTGTCTCTTCTCGTGCCGGTTCTGATCATCTGCACGGACTGTAAAGTTAGATGCTGATGTTAAGTTGCTTGAATGTTCATGTTTTGGTCTCTGTTGCTTCTGTCTTGTAAAGTGTTTCTTACTCAATTCTGGGAGGTAGTGACGGGTTGTGTAACCGTACAGGGATTTAGTAAGAGTTGTGGGGTCTTAGCTGAGTCTGAGCAGGATTGTGTCGGCTCTCGGGAGGGACACTGCTGAAGGCTTCCTCTGGCTCTTAATGACAGATATAAATGGCTGTGAACGTAATTTTCAGATGGTACACGCAGCAGAGACCAGACAGAAACATCCCGCCGGCCGTTTGAGAGGGTCAACGAGATATTGAAACAAACCACAGAGGGCGATCGCTGTGACAACAGGCCAAAACATACCAGCCATTGTTTTTCATGATGGTGCAGCTTTAGAAACAATAGTGTTTGTAAAGAATTGAATTGTGTTTCAAATCCTTTAGCAATAATTTGTCATTTTTTGGTGTAATAACACTCACTGCATACACAAACATTGTCTAGTTCTGCAAAGCTTGGCTGAATTGTTGCTTTTTTTTACAGATTTGATTCTTTTTAATGTATATTTTAAAGTGTCACAAAATGTTTCATTGCATTCACATTAAAGCTGTTATATTTGAATATCTTTTATCATGTGGGAATTAATCTCTGCACCAAAGTTTTGACTTTGAGATAATGGCTCCGTGTTGTTGCACATTTTAGCATTGCTTGCATTTATTTTTGAAATTACAAATTGTTTTCGATCAGTTTACACACAAATGCTTCTGCTCGTGTTTTATGAGTGAGGCCCAGTGAGTGTGTTTAAAAACATCTCATTTTAAAGACCACATAATACAAGAAAAGCATGTTTACACATATTTTTAAATAGTTATATTCTGTCTCTGCATCCAAACAGAGACTAAAGTTAAAAGCTAGAATGGAGCTGTGGCAGTTATTTGTTTAAACAGATTTATTTTAGGAGCTTTATGTGTAATTGATGCAAGATCTTGCATGTTAACACACTCCTGAATTATTTTGACAACAACTTTGGGAGATTTCTCATAAATATGACACTTACTAAACTACTCAAATAAAAGTGACTTGAAAAGTCTAAAAACAGAAGCTCGTGATGTGAACTTTGTGAAGCTGGTTTGAAAAGTGCGATCCTCCCGTCGGAGGCGCGTCGCGTTGGAGATCAGGGGTAATGCAGCTGACCTTTCCGCGCCGCGCGTCAGATGATGCGGCGCGTGTGGGCGTGTTTGCACAGGGTCCGCGTGGGATTTCCTGTCTTTCTTTGCTAATATTGCACTCACGTTATTATCACTCTGTCCAGACGCTGTGTGCGCGTCGGCCTGTCCTGTCTGTTCACACTCCACAGGCGCATCTGTCCGGCGCTCCGACGCGCTTTCCTTTACCGACGTGTTTGCGCGCTCAGCAGGCACATCTGTCCGTGGCCAAGCGCGCACCGGGTACCGACCCCGTTCCGCCCTCCGTATTTCCACCCGCCGTCTTTATCATCCACTTTCAAAACTTGGTTTTCGCACATTTCAGCCCGTGAGTTTTGGAGAGCGCACAAGCCCGTTTCAAAGTTTTGGACACTCATTACGGCCCAAAGTGTTGCGCGATCAATCTGGCGCTCCTGAGAAACGCTTCTTTAGATCCCAGCCCGAGTTCGTCTCATCCCTCTGCCGGTGTCGATAGCGAGCAGGACGCTGAAGTTTAAAAATGACTCTGAGTGGCGATGGATCACCATGCGCGCCATCGCGCGTCACCGCCAACAATTACTCACTGACCTTTCGGAAAATCCTTGAGCGTCTTTTTTCCTTCTTTGAGTTACAGACCTGTAGCGACTTTGCTTGGCTTGATTACTTTTTTTGTTTGTTTAGTTCGTTTGATCACCCTGTTTAAAACGATTTCTCGTCGCGTACTCTGCGTGCTGCTCATACGCTGAAGGGCATCACGGCCCTCGCTAACAGAGGTCATTGATTTTTGTCGCTTGATTTATGGGGTGGAGGAAACTCCACTGGAGAGCCGGTCCCATGCGGACCAATGCAGCCGTGCAGACGCTGTTGAACCTAAACCTGCGTCTAGCACCCAAAGTAAGCAGTATGGATAGGAGGCCATTGTGCTGTCCAGGATTAATTGGTTGTGTTCAGGGCCTCAGTGAATCAAACAGAACAACACAAGAGAAGATTATGCGCAGTCAGGTTCACGCTGATTGGAGATGCAGATGTTTTTGGTGTTCCTCTGGTCTTCTCTATCACAATACAAGAACCTCCAACAGAGATCCGACGACTACAACCCAACTAACAGGGAACCTCTCAGAACGTTGGCTAATGTTCTTTAAAAGTTCTCTGAAAATTATTTAAACATTTTTGCAGTAGCATTAGTGGAACATTATTTTAACGTTATGCATCGTATATAAAAATCTTAATCTTAAGGTATTAGAGTAACATTTTAAGTTTGAGATATATTATATAGCCAAGCAAAACAGTTTATACAACATCTAAAAAACTGGGCATTTTGAACATTCCTAGAACATTCCTAATATAATTTTTACATTTCTGTTACTTAAAGAAAACGTTAGGGAAATGTTCTTACAACCTAAATTTGTTAGCTGGGCAGGTAGGAGATTGGAGCTTTCACCCATTGGAGATGCAGGTGTTTTTGGCATGACACGTGCCTTTTTGTGCTCCATCACAATACGAGAACCTCCAAAAGAGATCTGGTGACTACAGAGCACTTACACCCACCAATATTACACAAAATGATGGTCACTAACCAGATAACTTGTTGAGTTTAGAAGAGCGGCACCTAAACTGCCGGCCAGGAGTGAGGAGGTCGATTCTCAGGTAGTGAGATGAATGATTTGTTCTTGCCTCCTGTAGTGGCAGAGTGTCAGCAGCTGGTCTATACTATCGGCATGCGTGTCATTCGGTGATTGTGCTGTTACCTTCAAAGTTCATTCTCAGGGACTTTGTACGATATGGTGAATAAACATTTCCGATAGCTTCATTTCTCACCGTGCAGTGACCTCGAACAACTACTTGACTAAAAAGAGACTGCAGGGACGCAAAAGTTTGGGTTGCATGTCTAAAAGTTAACAAAGACATTCAGTTAGGCAATATTTAGTACCCGCAATATTTAGTGGTAGCCCCTTAATATTATAAAGTCTGTTATACATGTAAAGCACTCTGGGGCTAGTTGTCACATGGAGAAGTTGTCTTAAAATATAACTATAAAGTCACAATTTAAAATGATATAAAGGTTCTTTGTCCAGCAGTGACTGTTTCAAACACCTAGTTCAAAACTTTAATAATTTATATACTTATTCATATATTCTTTTGTCATAAGTTTAACATTAGCTTTTGTATTAGCTGTTACAATTGAAGTAAACTGGGGTACATTAAGGTAACTGTTGTAAGCACTAAATGAGTTTTAACCAAAGCACTGTACAAGTGTGGGGAAAGCTGTTACATTTTATTAGGGCATTTTATGATTTATATATTGTAATTGTATACAATTTATTAATATGTTAGATAACACAATTTCTATATTTGTATATAAGTTATTTATAAAGAACCATTATGGCAAAAGGAGCAGCTCACATTTTTGTTTTTTTATCCCATGTTATGTTTTAAAAATCCATCTAAATTGGGTTAAGTTGTTTTTTGCGCACGTCTGTGTTGGATAGACAGATGTGTTGAGTGCCAGTGGTTTATGAGACACAGCCGGCTCTCCACATCTCTCTCTCTCTCCCTCTCTCTCTCTCTTTCTCCCTCTCTCTCTCTCTCTCTCGTGTCCTGCGCTGCGTTCACATGCACAAAGCTTCTCGTTTCTCTAGATCTTCATGACATCCTCCTTTATCCCGCTATTCCCAGTTCGTCGCGTCTTTTGCGCACAAAGAAAAGACTTTAAAATCAGAGGACGGATAACGGGGTGTGTTTAAGGGCAACGGGCTTTTTCTCGTGTGTCAGTGGAGTTTGTCCTTTGCCGGTCCACATGGAGAGATGCTGATGGTGTTGCGCGTTTGGAGTGCTGATGCTGAGGCTGTGCGCTTTAGTGCGACTCGAGTAAGTCAACATCAGCAGAAAAGAAGTTAGGAGAACAAGAAGAGGAAAAAAACAGACGCGTTTGGGGCCCGGGCCAAAAGTTCAATACTAAAACCAATCGGACTTTTTTTTCTCATCCAAAGGGTCTCTCACCAGCCTTCAAAATTTCGCCCAAAAGCAGACAAGAGGATCGGCCGGTCCTGACACGACTCGTCGGCAGGAAGCGGCTGATCGCGGCCGGGGTTCTCGGTGTGGTCATGGTCTTGGTGCTGGTGATCCTGATTCCGGTTTTGGTGAGTTCTGCCGGGACCTCCGCCGCGCACTACGAGATGCTCGGAACCTGCAGGATGGTTTGCGATCCTTACGGCACCAAATCTCCGACCAGCACAGTCTCAGCAGACACGGTCCGGGACAGCAATCTCATGCAGTCCTTGCCAACTTTTATCCAAGGTCCGAAAGGTGAACCTGGGCGCCCGGGGAAAGCGGGGCCGAGGGGGCCGCCTGGGGAACCGGGACCACCTGGACCGCCTGGACCCCCTGGAGAGAAAGGAGAACCGGGAAGACCTGGATTACCGGGACAACCGGGACCGAATATGGCCACCGGCGCCATAAGCGCGGCCACCTACAGCACCGTACCCAAAATCGCCTTTTACGCAGGGCTCAAAAAGCAACACGAGGGGTACGAGCTGCTGAAGTTTGACGATGTGGTCACGAATCTCGGGAATCATTACGACCCCACAACGGGGAAGTTCACCTGCTCCATACCGGGAATATATTTCTTTACTTACCATGTGCTGATGCGAGGAGGAGACGGAACCAGCATGTGGGCTGATCTCTGTAAGAACAACCAGGTGAGCGCACACCGTCTTACACACCTACCATATAACTTTCTTTCTTTCTTTCTCTTTCTTTCCTTCTTGTGTCTCTTGTGGGTTAAATGTATGTGCTTTGATGGCAAAGTAACACTGTGATTAATTGTCATTATTATTATTGATAAATGATTTATTTGCTAAAATATTCTACACAACATCTGTAAGAGGGACACTGTTCATAGATTTAAGATGTATTTCTTAAATAAAAATGTGTCCATTATTATTATTAATAATAATAATAAAAATACATCTGTCTATCTTTCAGATGTTGTGCTGTTGAATTAATTATCTGTTGAATTAATAATCCAGCACTGGGGTTTAAAACAGATGTTTTTGTCTAATAATAATTGACATTTTAATTTCCCTCGTGTTATTAAATTTGCAGTAACGCAGGGATATAAACGGCCTATTATAGGTAGATCACTTAAAACATAATATTGTGATAGCAGAGTAAATATTCAGAAGTTTTGTGCTAGGTGAAAATTAATGGCTTAAATATATTTACACCTTAATATAAAGCTTAAAATAAACTGTTAATAGATGCAACAGCTTGATAAATGAAATCAGTTTCAGATTCATAGAACACGAGACATTAAGACATATTTAGAAAACCCTGTAAGATTGTGTGCAATCAGAAATCAATTTCTTTTTCCTGAGAGATATTAGCCAATTTACAGTTTGCATTGATTGGTTACATATGAGACCCCCTGAGACCCAATAATGAACTGCTCTCATATGTTGACAAGATTTTTTTATTTATCTTGGATACAGCACAAGCCTCAGTTTTGTGTTCTGGTGTATCTTAAAATGAACATCCTACGCTTTTCTGTACACCAAAGGTTTAGGGGTGTGGCCAGTGTTATACATTAACATATATTATGATGAAAGGTAATAATATCATAACACAATTTGTAAATATGTTTTTTTCACAAAACACTACAATGATTTTGAGTGCTGTACGTTTTTCCTGCCGGGTCTCAGGAGGTTTATTCTGTTCAGAGGAACTTAAATGTTTTTAAAGTGTGCAACAATTTACATATTGGACAGCCAGAACTTCAGAGTTAATTCTTGGTCCTCCTGCAGGTCCGTGCCAGCGCCATTGCCCAAGACGCGGATCAGAACTACGACTACGCCAGCAACAGTGCCGTCCTCCATCTGGAACCGGGGGATGAAGTCTACATCAAACTGGACGGAGGCAAAGCTCACGGTGGAAACAACAACAAGTACAGCACCTTCTCTGGTTTTATCATTTATGCCGATTAGGACACAAACACCGGCTCTGCGCTTTATGAGATGGTCTCAAATCCCCCTCAGCTGTTCCTTCTTTTCCGTTGTTTTTCTGTGCATATTTTTGTGTTGGGCCTGGAGTAAGTCGCCAGGCCTGCTCAAACGCTCACATCATGTAGATGTGGGTGTGGATGCAGAACTGGTCGCCCTACGATTTAAAAATGAAGAACGAACCAAAAACGGCCCCGTGGTCAAGCACATCAGACTGGAAAGATTTACACTCGTAAACACGACGAATCTACAAAGAATCTAAAGGAATAACTGGAGCTCTGTGTGTCTGTCTGTCTCTGTGTGTATCAAAGAAGCCTGTGAAATATTTTATAAAATGTAACCTGACATAATCAGCTATATGTGCAATAAAGTAAAGTACAATACTCAGTGTTCAAATACTCTCACGTCTGTCATCATCAGACCGTCTCAGTTAGAGCTAGAAATAGCTGTCAGATAATTCAATGACTTTCATGTTGTTTAAATGCACTGATTTGCATATCAAGAAGTATTGGCCCAAATATATCACAATCAGTCTGATGTCAAAATGTAACCTGACCAAAATTATTCTTTCCTGTTCCTCTTACATTATATATATATATATATATATATGTGTGTGTGTGTGTGTACGTATGTATGTATGTATATGTATATATGGTCAAATGTTTGGGATCACTTATTCAATATTATTATATTTTTTTCCACATTTTTGAATAATAGTAATCTCATTAAAAATATCTGATAACACAAAGGTATATATGCTGCTATAGCCAGTAGGAAAATTGCTGATATATTAAATCATGTTATATTTTGTCATATTTAATGTAGTTACACATTGTCTAGAATTTGCAGAAACATTTTTTTGGCGTTTTTTGAAGCATCAGCCTGATGATTTTTAAACAGTAATGTAGAAGTTCCCATAAAATAAAATTTTCTACTAACAGAAATTAATATTTAATTTGAACATTTAATCTTTTTTTTTCATCTAAAAAATTTTTAGGCAGGTGATCCTGGATTTTTGACAGATAATA
>JAZGTK010014405.1:0-13759 GCA_036877625.1 Ambastaia sidthimunki
TTTAAACAGTGCAGATGTTACACCAGCTTTGCATAATCTTGGTTTTGATTATTGTGTGTATTTTAAAGAGCTCTTCTGTTATTAGGGTTCACAGGTTTTCTCACTGTTATTCTGTATTTTGGGAAATGAAATGTCTTGATGTATGGACACACACTGAGTTCAAAATGACTGCGTGACAGTTTCTAAGCAACCAGATCCACATGTGTTCTTCATATACCATTGTGTTCTGCTTCACATTTATCTCACATCATTTGCTAAGTGAAAACTGAGAAACAAACTCTAGTTTAAAGCTGCCACTCATTTCATTCATCAGATGTTTAAATAGAAAAAGTCACGATGCACATTATGGTTTTTGTGTGTTTGTTTGCAGGCGGGGTTGGTTTCCTTCCACTTATTGTCGAACGTACAGCGAGTCAGCGACTGCAAACAGGTGATTCAGCTTTATCACCTAATTTGGAAAGGAAAACATTCCTGGGAACTAAAAGGAAAAATGTTTATCCGGCCATTAAAATCAACAGTCATGAAGTTTAATGACTGTGTTTAAATGCTTCTCAGCAGAGTGGAGAGCCAGACTGATGGTCCAGATCCCGAGGAGGAGTTCGTCCTGCTGCCCCCGCCTGACTACAGTAACTCATCCAGGAACAAGCCCACCCGCTCCCAACAGAACACGGTAATCACGGAGCAGTGGCTGATGGGAAAGTGCTGATGGCTGATGGCTGAGTGCAGAGTTAGCTGGAAACGCTGCCATTGTTCTGTAGCAGTGCAGAGGAAGTCACTTCAAAACTGAAGCTGTTCAAGTTGCAACATGCTCTTAAAGTCACTAATTGCCTTGAAGCTGCATAGGGGAGCAATATCTTTATATGTAACTTATCTATAGATTTATTCATTGAGTATTTACGTTTTTAAATGATCAAATTAAGTGACGATTATTTTATCAAGTGTGATGGGGCTGAGTGACGCATCCTCATCTGTCTAAAAAACTGCATATGAAACAATGAGACATTAAGAGCATGAAATGGCTTTTTGTCATCACAGCTTGTAGCTTGTTAGTGAGGACGTGAAACTAAACTGCTGGATGTTTCTGTCAGTCCCAAATATCTTGATCAGCAGCTTCAGTTGTGATTCATTATGGATGGAGCTCAGCTCTGCAGCTCTTGGAGACTTTATATTTTATAGATATCTTATAGTATTTGTTTGTTCAGTTTTACATTAGCTTCCAGAATTTAAAAGGCTGGATTTACAGGAAGACCTGGAGTAATGTAACCTTTGTTACTTGCCAGGGGGGCAAGGGAGGGGTGAATGAATGCTCTGCATGACTATCATTGTGAGGAATTAAAAGATGTAAAAAATGTTCCCTACCTTGTTTTGACATTGTGAGGAAGAGCGAGACAGTTCAGCAGACACGTCTGACTAAAGAACCTCCTGAATGACCCTAAACCGCATATCACAGCCCCCCAGCACTGACAATCTGTATGTGTCACCTCTCTACCGCCATCTCTGTTTGAAACACAAAACTGCAGGTTGCTTTACATACTTTTCATTACGTCTGTTAATGAAGCCAAACTGACATTAGCTGACAGGTACAGTTAGTACACAAGCAACAGTACAATTAAAACAATCCTGTCTCTGTTTATGGTAAGGATTAGTCAACACAAAAAATTGCCAGTTATTATTTTGAATGACTGATTTTTAAAGTTTGGTTGGATCTTTGGCTTGTAACCGTTCGTCTTCACTTCACTGGTTCTGATTAGATTGTCAACACTTGAAGTGAGCAAGACTTTCAAGATTTTCAAGATTCCTGACGCAGATAATGAGGTCATACAACACAGTGAATGTTTCGAGTACTGAAGCTGCACTAGTGACAGAAGACACAATCAAACCAGTTCCACAAGGAAACTTTTCACTTTAAAACTCCAAACAGTCACAGTTTTTAAATGTACTCTGCTCTGTTTTTATTTGCAGCAGGCGTCTCTGCCAAATGGCAACTCCATGCCTCCATTTCTCGCGTGAGTAACAGAACATGCCTTCAGTACTACTAAAACTTTACATTTTCTCTCTCTGAAACCACAATGCCTGTGTTTTCATCCACAGGGGTGGGAATCCATTTGCCACAGTCAAACTACGGCCCACCGTCACAAATGACAGATCAGCTCCCATCATTTGATGAGAAGGGACGCCCTCCCCCCACAGATGTAAATTTGTAATAGTTTTGTAAATTTGTGATAGAGGAACCAAACTATACGATTCTGTTACACCATCATGTTTTACTCCACAGAGTTTCTTAAAGACAAACACGTAAACAAATTTACATCAGCTGTTATTTATAAGAATTTTAGACTTTAAATTATTATTTTATGTTGTAACTGGATTCATACACAGAGAATTCTAAACACTAAACAGACTCTTGCTGTTGTTTCTGACCATATTGGTTCTCTGTGTAAAACTGAGGTAAATGACACATGTGGCCTACGGTTCAAATATTGCAGTTAATTAGAAACACATTATGGAATCGTGTTTCATTTCAGATTCCGCCAATGAGATTTTACATTTTTACTTTTCCGTAACACCAGATGCCAAATTGTTCTGTTTGGTAGACGGATTCATTTTAGTCTGTTTACGTTATACAATGTCATCGTTTCTAAAATTAATCTATTTCTTTCTTCACACCTTGTAAACGTTTAAAGTAGGAAAACATATTGACATTTTATTTCATTCCTCATCTTGTAAAGATTGACGTGTGATGACATTCCATGGAAAAATAGCTGCACATTGTTGGATCATCTAAAAACATGAGAATTTTTACCTTACTGATGGAAAACCGATGTTTGGGTCTTTAAGGAAATACATTTTTTAACATGTAAAGTGATGATAATAAGGTTGTACATTATCCTGTTGCAAGCATGTTATTTAGGTTGGGGAAACTTTTTATCCTTTAACCTTTTAATCTTTGTGTTGCAATGTTGATTTATTGACCCATTTCCTATCATAACACATTACTCTGAAATAAAGATTTATGTATGTATAAGAAGATTATATATTTTTAATATTTACAATAACTCTTATGTTGTTATTCTATTATTACTTAGTCCATCATTTTTTCTTTCTAATGGCTACACATCCTCACAGACTATAAATATATCTTCTGAATATCTTCTTTTAAATTATATCATTTGGGTGAAGAGTCTTTAATTGGGCAGTTTTTCTTCATTTGACTTTAACACACGTAATAAAGTATGTAAAGTAACCTGCAGTTTTATGTTTTAAACAGAGATGACAGTATGAGACAAATTATGGATTGTTGCTTTAAAGCAATAAGCCGGTGAAATCTTATTGGTGCTTATTGTTATAACTGAAGCTCCATGTAACCAAATCTAACCTTTAATTAGTGAGTTACTGGCGCCCCCTACCGGAAGAGCCTTTCAAGTCTATTTCTTAATATTTCTCTAAAAACATTTGACCTGCTGTGATGCTTCTTTTAACAGAAAACTCGCTAACAAACAACTTGATAGTGTGCTGACTCAACAACTACTGTGATGATGTGAGTTAAGACACACACACACACAATGCATTGCATTTACATTTAAATTCAGCAGAAGCTTTTATCCAAAGAAAATAAAATAATGAAGTGATAAATTATAGGGAGGAAAAGTTTTTAATGCACAAACAAGACCCTGAATCATGTATAGTAGTTTATTAGAGATAGTTAACAGTCTGTATTGCAGTGAATAGGGCAGAATATAGCGCCCCCTGCTGGACGTTGTTGAGAGCACAGTCGTCTTGTGCTGTTATGACATCTAGTGGTCAGTCATTAGCATAACACGCAGAAAACTGAGTCCTAAAGCAGAATCTGTCACTTTTGCCTCTCTACCGCCATCTCTGTTTGAAACATTAAATTGCAGGTTGATTTATGTATCTTTCTTTATAATATTTCCTTGGAAATCAGACCGGCAGCTGAAATTATAAATCATTATTATAAACTTCAGGGTAAGAGTAAGAATCAGGTCAAGATAAGGAGATCGTGCTGAACACTGATCTGTTATGTCAGATCACTGATCACTGATGCTGGAGTTATACTGAACACACTCAACATCAGACAGCAGCGCACACACACACACGCACACACACACGCACACACACACGCATGCAGCTGAACACATCTGGTATTTTAATCTACACAGCTGAGATGTGAACGAGAGCTTCAGTTTCTGTGTGGGAAATTCTGTGCACTTATCACAGTTTAACAGCAGCTTCTGAAACTGAAGACCTCGCCGCCTCTCTGCCAGCCAACAGCTTTTCAAATCAGAAAGAACTGCTTTTTGAAATGTATCAGAACACGGTGTTATTGATCGAAACAAAGCTTTATGTCATGCAACTACTGTAAATACTGATATCATCAAAACATCTCATGAAATCATGAGAACAAATCCAAAACTTTCCTGTTAAAGAGCACAAAACGCAAACGTTCACAGATATTAAAACTGAGCTTATGTTTTATATGCAGTAATACGGTTCTCTGGTTTACAGCTGTTTTTACAGTACTGCTGTGTGCTTCATTTACTTCCTCCTGTCCTGTGTGTTGTTTTAATGTCATGGCATTGCCCTAAATTCGCAACAATATAAGTACAACTAAAAAAAAAAAATGGATGCGTTTATGCCCAATAAAATCCTTGTATCTATGGCAACCATAGATGGTGTTGGGCTGACCTAAAGCCCTGACAGTAACTTCTAAACTTTCCTCTTTTAAATGGGTTTGCACTGATCTTCCCACCAATTAAGGGGTAACACCTCACAAAAAGAAGCCAGAACATCAGCTATCATTTTACACACGAAGGGCAGAATCATCACATCCTTCACACAGATGACAAGTGACACCGAACAATTCATGAGAGCTGTGTAATTGGATGCGTTTGTGCTTATTCTGAGCACGTAAATCAGAGCCAGTCGCCCTCAGATGTGCATGCCCCACTACCACAGTTACTCCATTGGTCGGGTGCCCCACTGCATTCTGGGTAAAGGACAAAAATGAAACGTCAGCCTTGGCCGTCGCAGCCTTTTTTGGAAAAGTTGTGAAGTGCCTCGTACAGCCGCTCTGGTGTACAGACAGACTGAATGGTGAGAGTAATTTAAGATGCATTTGTAAACACAGATAAATGTGCATCTTCTGCTCACGTTTAAATGGTGTGTAAGGCCCATTTAATGCTTGTGCTTATAATCCAGTTTTTATTTACTGAAACCTGGATCTCACCCTAAAGCATCTGAAAGTGTATAAATTCCCGTGTTAATTGTTCATTAAAATAAAATAGTAATTTTTTAATAATTAGTTTGAATATTATATAGTTTAGATGTATTTTTTTTATAAATAGTGTCTATTAATATTTTTGCCAACATCTTATATTAACATAAACATGACAGAACATGTAAGATGTGAATGGCACAGATGAGGTTTCTGTGGACTGGTAATGTGTTTGTAAGATCTGTCTCTGACAGTAAAGGGTGATAAATGTGCGGGGGGGGCTGATTTGGCACATGGTGTGTGTTACTGAACTTCTTAAATTAGAATAGGAGGAAGTTGCCGTTAACTGTAGCTGGAGGCAGTTCAGACCGACTGCACTGCAACTATTTCCAGTCCTCACACCTGATGAACGTAACGTAATTATATTATCAATGTTATGTATTTTACACTAACTGAAGTTGTAACCGTCCATTAGATTCAAGTGTTTTGAATCTGAAAGTGAAATGTTTTTATGTTCCAATCAACCAATCAGATTTCAGGAATAAGTTTACAGGTAATGTGAAAATTAGACATGGACTAATCAGAGTTAGTTGCTTCTACACTATTGTTATTTACTTCCTGCTAACACCCTTTAGTCGTGAATACATAACACAGCCTCAAATGCTTTTATACATACAATGTTACCACATAATTAAGTGTTTACTGCAATACTGTAATATAAGTGTAAATGAAGTAAAATCATTAAACACCATATTTATGAAAATATAGTGTACAACAGTGACTGTTCTTTAATGTAATGTATCTTATATCATGAATCTAATCCAGTATGGAATCTATACTGTATAAGGGCAGGTGTGTGTGGTGGGTTTTGCTGTATGCTGTGTCACTATAATTTATAAATAAAAGAGCTCAGTCAGTCCCAGCAGTCGACTGCTGTTGTGCTGAATCTGATTTCTGTGTCTTGCGGTTAAAAAGACCAACTGTGCAGTAAAATGAGTTTTTCCAAGATATTTCATAAGTCTGTATGTCGTGCAAATGTTGGACTGTCCATGTACAAAAACTGAAGTAAATACAGAGAACTATCAGCTCATCAATCTAGAAATCGTTTAAATCATCCAGATCCACAGAAATTTATTACGTGAATTTTTTGCAATCTGTATCTTTCAACTCTCTACCGCCATCTCTGTTTGAAACATGAAATTACAGGTTACTTTACATACTTTTTAACGTATGTTGTCAAACGAAGTCAAACTGACATTTGTCAGGAAATCAGACCCAACAGCTCAAATTATAAATTATTATTTAAACTTTCCGTTGTGAATCATTGTAAGAGGAGATCTTGTTAAACACTAATCGATTGATTTCTCATTTTTACAGATGAAGTTAGAGATTGCAGTTTTAAAGAATTCACGCCTCATGTAGACTATTGTATAATATAATGTTAGATGATTTGATGTCATTATTTTTAACTTGTTTAGATTCTATGTCTTTGTTTCATTAATTTTATTATTAATCGGTAAAGTATCCATAAATAGACTATATGTAATGTATTTAATATCAACATGGTGTTGGGGGACAGAAAACAAGACGGGCTCCTGAGGGGCCTCGTTTTCAAGAGAATAAAACCAAATTGCTCACAGACATGTTTGAGGATAAGAACATCACATTTATGATGCAAACATCCCATTAACAACTTAAGAATAATGTTTTGATATATGATACACAACATTTAATAAAACGTTCTGAGAACATTTTTAGCTGGGCAGTGGCATTACACAACTAGCCCCAGTCTTGGTGAGCTCATTGTGGGACACCAGGACTTTCTCTGGACTCCTGTCACACTTCCAGGCCCCAGTGACACATCAGCCCTCAGCACAAGAGGAATTCACAGCCTGGCAAGATCGGCTGCTCGGTTAGCACCTTCAGAGACAGAGCAGGAAGTGTTTCTGGTGTCGTGGCAACACTGGGTCATGGGATGGGTGAGGCAGGTGTTACGTAATCTCAGTTTACAGGGATTGTTCTCAGAATGTTGACTAATATTCTCTGAAAGTTCTCTTAAGATTATCAAAAACATTTTTGCAGTATTGTGTATAACTTCAATGTTATACATCATATATATCAAAAACTTTATTCTAAAGTTCTTGGTGGAACATTTTGAAAACATTACAGAATTACAAAGATGGTTTGAATAAAGTTTATACAACCAAGCAATAACGTTAATACAATGTCTAAAAAAACAGACATTTTGAAAGTTCCCAGAACAATCAGCATAACAAGGTTACGGAAACGTTCTTACGACCTAAAATTGTTAGCTGGGATTTAGCTTAATGGCTTGAGCTGCGCTTTAATGAGTTTGTCTAGTTTGTGGCTATACCTCAGATTTACAGCTTATGATGTGTTCTGGCCCGAGGTCACTTTAGAGTGTTCATGTGGGCACATACACACATAACCTGCACACACACGCCTGGTGATGAGTGATTGATGGCTGGGAAAGGAGGGAACTAAAACTCGACTTGGCTGAATTGAAACCCATCGCATGCCTCCGTCACAGCTGGCCAACTGGAAATAGCTGGAGATGCAACTAAACCCGAGAGACAGAGAACAGCCTCTGCCTGAACTCTTCCAGCATATAATCAGCTTTTATTACGATTCACAGCATCTCAATGCACATCTAATGATGACAATGATGTTTGCAAATGATGACACATCAAAAGAGTTATAAATCCATCACGAGGGGCTTTAGCTGGACACTGAGATGTTTAGTCTGTTTCTCAGAGCGCTGGCATGGAGAACAAGCGGCTCAAAATAAAACAGGCCGTGTTCCAGACATGTAATGAATTAAATGCAGTAATTGCAACACAATTCAGACACACATCCTCAGGACAAACTGTAGAGGAAGTTACGTCACATCAGCGAATGCATGGAAAGACACATAAACACATGAAATCAGGTGGACTGTGAACATAAAAACACAAGAAGATGGAAAGATAAATGTATTGTTTAAATGTAAATTATTATATTTAATTTAAATTATTTTATTTACATTTAAAAATAAAAGAAATGTAAAGAATAAAAGAGTTTATTCTTATGGTGTAACCAGCAGCAGTTTCCAAAAGAGAATTGTGCTTCATCTTGAATTTTTTACTGTAATGTTACTGTATGTGCTTAGAAATCCATACAATGAACGTAATATAAAGATGTTTAAACAATGTATTTGTGTCAGACTCATGAATCATTTTAAAAGGCAGTTAATATAAACAGTCACATATACTGTGGCAAGTTTATCCATCAAACATTACAAATAATGTTAAAGTTTACAAACGGATACAAATACTTACATTTTTATGTATTTATAAGAACAGGGTGTATTTTGAGGCCAGGAAAAATAAAGACATAATAACTTAAATTGATTATTTATTAGGGTTTCCATCCATTCGTAGCATTTTAAAATACATCCCAGACAATATTTATTTTTATTCTCAGAGTAAAACCTATCAAATGTTTCAGTGATCTTTGAGATCAGACGCCTGAGAACTGAAACTGTAATAAATTTTCTGAAATCTTCCTCAAATGTATTTCTGTCCTCGTAAGAGTTTCAGAAGAACCGGAAAATAACAGATAATTTAGTATCTGTACCAAAAACAACAAATATATGGTAGATTCAGGCTTCTATGGCATATATTCAATTCTATAGGCTATAGGTATTAAATGAAATACGTGTTGAGTACATATATGTATTAAGACATTATGTTGCAGAGCTGTAGGTGTATTTCAATGTTTGTCAGTAATCTGACACTTTTGCT
Source organism: Ambastaia sidthimunki (assembly GCA_036877625.1). NCBI lineage: Eukaryota > Metazoa > Chordata > Actinopteri > Cypriniformes > Botiidae > Ambastaia > Ambastaia sidthimunki. The sequence goes on from JAZGTK010014405.1 coordinate 9,037, forward strand.
TCCAAACGTTCAGCTGTCACAGAATCTGCTTAGCACACTCATACTGCATGTATGGATTATATATAGTTATAGACTGTAAACGCCCCCCCCACCCCCCCACCCCCCAACCCACCATACTTCCAATACAAAACTTTAATTATATTCTTCAAAGTTTAAATCATTTATTTGGTTAACTTTCGCCTATTGGTCTACAAAATATACTGTACAAAATATACTGTACATTGACTTTTAAAAATAAAAAATGCTACAAAAAAATATGACAAATTACATTGCACATGTTTTCTGCAAATATGAGTGGCGGACAGACACCCTAACATGCCCCACATGCATTTCACATATGGGCTTAGAACATTCCCACGTTACAGATAAAAATAGAGCTATATGACTATTGGACACATTTTTTCGAAACTAAACCCAACCTAAGTACATGGTGTCTGTTACAGCCCCAGAAACAAGAGTATAAAAGACAGGCCCATGGGTGCTGTGGGAAGCCGTCACACATCTGTGGAACAGTTGCCAGAGCAGCAAAAAGGTGAGTTTCCAGAGAGACACATCACTCCGAGGAAAAATCCTCACACCGGCCGTGCATTTCTGTATCACTGTGGAATATGTTTAACCAGAAACGGAGGAACAAAATGAGGATGCAAATGGATTAATGACCTCAATCTCAGTTAACCAGCTGAAGGACTCGCCACTTTCTGAGTTTTGATGGGTTTTTTATTTAGTTACATCATGTTGTTTCTGTATCTCAATGGGTAGAGCGTTACATTAGCAGCACGGGAGGTTGTGGGTTCGATTCTCAGTGAGCACACATACTGAACAAATGCAGAGCTTCAATTCACTGTAAGCTGCTTTGATGAAAGTTTCTGCCAAATGTATGAACATAATATTCTGAATGTAGGAAGAACTTTAAAAGATGTGAATTCAATGTGAATTGTGTGATCGGTCAACTTACTGTCTGCTCTCAATGTCTTGGTATAAGTCCAAGAAAACATTAAAAATATGAATTTTTAGACAGATTTTGGAATTTTTGTTGGAATTGTAGATTCATTAATTTCCTGCTTAAAAAGTCTGTCTCAACAGCCAGATGGATTTGCCGGTGTCCTGTTAATTTACTGGTGTATATTTACTGGACAAAACTCATCTACTTGTTTAACTGTAATTTCCAGATTTCTCAACATGGCATTTGCTGGAATTCTCAAGGACGAGGATGTAGCCGCAGCTCTTGCTGCATGCGCTGGTATGTCACAAATGCGCTAATTTGTTGCATTAAATGACGCAGATACGGGTGAAATTCATCACAGTGAAATAATAAATACTACTCTGCTTAAAATTTACAGCTGCTGACTCCTTCAACTACAAGACTTTCTTTGCCAAGGTCGGCCTGAGCGCAAAATCTGCTGATGACATCAAGAAAGCTTTCTTTGTCATCGACCAGGACAAGAGCGGCTTCATTGAGGAGGATGAGCTGAAGTGAGACAAAACTACAACTGGTTTTAAAGAGTATTTGATGGTTTCACAACGTTCATTGTCTCACCTAATGTTCCTTAAATGTTTGCAGACTGTTCCTGCAGAACTTTTCCGCTGGTGCCAGAGCTCTGACTGATGCAGAGACCAAGGCCTTCCTCTCCGCCGGAGACAGCGACGGTGACGGCAAAATTGGAGTTGATGGTAATAACATTCATATACAATTCACAATATTCATTATTTATTCAGTATTGACATTCATTCACTTTATTATAATAACCTTTTCAACTCTTGTTCATTGACATATTTCACAACTAGCTGATTTTTAGCCAGATTTGTAGATCACTATTAGCTCTGACCACTTACAGATATTTTTAATTGTAATCAGGATCAGATGAGAGATTTTTCACACGAATCTGTGACAAACCAACAAGCCAACACTACGAATGCGAGATATAATCAAAATATCCAGTGAGATCTTATTAAAAGCTCATTTATAGACAAAATTCACAACTTAAGTAATCGGTGACAGTAAGTGTTTAGTTTGTCCTTCATAATAATCACGTTGCATTAATTATTGGAAGATGTTAGTTAAGACTGAAACTGTTCTTACTGATAAGGAAGTTTTAAAGTTGATTTTTTCACATTTTAATTATGATTATAATTTTTTTCGCAGAGTTTGCTTCTCTTGTTAAGGCTTAAGCATTCCTGGACCCTCGTCTTTGGAACCAGAGCTCTGCTTAGATATCATCTTTTTTATATTTATTTATGAACGCCCTGCAAACTCCTTCTCGCAAAGAACACCCATCCGATATCCTGGAAAGCTATTTATTATTCATGTTGTTTAACTGTATTTTTCTGTGAAAAACCTTCTGTGTGCAAACATACAATCTCTTTTGCACTTTAGAAAAGGAAATAAAAATACATTGAATGTAAAACAGTGTCTTCTGCTAAATGAACAGTGTTTTCTCTAACTGTGAATGTTATGCGAGAGCATTGTGGCAAAACTTCATTTGACTTTAAACCGGTTGCTATAAAAAGATACAAGGTTCTACACATGAAGATCTCATGACATATATTTTATTAGAACAGTGAACAAATGCAGACAGGACACACACACACACCACTTGATTTTAAAGGCGATGTGAATGAATGAACTTACACTGAGTTATTATGTACTTACAGGCTGATCACACACTGAAGCAGAGCCCTTCACACACCGTCATTACTGTACTTTACTGTAAACAGTCTTCCTGTAGCTCAATTGTAAGAGCGTCGTAGCAGCGCAAAGGTTGTGGGTTCGATTCCACACACGTATTGTTCAAATGTATAGCTTGAATGTACTGTAGGTTACTTTAGATAAAAGTGTCTGCCAAACTTTTTAATTATTTTGTCTATAATGTATTACTAAGTAAGTCTGTGTTTTTCACATTAATAATAATAACCCGACACACATGAAACAGACGCCAGGAACTGAAACTGAAATCGTACTTTCAGGTCACACCTTACAAACTTTACATTACATTTACATACAGCAATGCAACTGAAAAAGACAGTAAAGTGAATTTATGTTTTATTCACACGAATCCTCTGGAGTCTCCAAAGTAAAGTGCGTCATTACGCAAGTGTTTGTCTCATAGACAAAGTAGCTTTAGGTTTCATAAAACAGAGATTTCATATCAGCATCGTATATTATTAGCCTGCGATGTTAAGGACTTATGTATACGTACCTTTTAAGCATCTTCATTTAAGAGCATATAAATAGACCAGCCTGACCACTGGACAAGGTTTTCATGCGGTGTCTATTACATTATGTCTTATATTTCGGTTGTGTGGTTGTATATAAAGCTGGAAGCCGCAGTTGATGATCACAGCCAGTTTTATCTGCCCGAACCAAGAGACAACCAGAGGTGAGTCCGCTGCATAAGACCCAGAACAACAGCTTCACTTGGTGCTGATGGACAGGATGTGTTGAATTAAGTTTCGGGACACACGGGAATAATGCGTCTTCCAGTTTGGATATGACGTCATTTGTGGTGGCGTGGGAATGTCGTAATAAAGCGCCTTCATTACGCGGAGGACGGGGTGGGATTCGTCCTTTATTTTAATATTAGTTTGGACCCGCTTTCCGAATTGAATTCATTCGTTATCAAGCAAGGAATCATTTCTGTTCAAAATCTATTTTGTTTTCTGTTTTAGTGGAGGAATATGATATATCTTAAAATGTTACTTAAACAAAAGCTGGTTTAGTTAATTAAGATTAAATACTAAATGCAAAATTAAAATATACTCAGAGTGAATTTACACTATCTGTCATTTTAAAGGCTAACATGGCATTCGCTGGTATTCTGAGTGAAGCTGATATCACTGCAGCTCTGCAGGCCTGCCAAGGTAACACACCATACAACATCTCAACACTACACACTCAATGTCATTAACATCAGTTCAAACTTCATCTGTGAGAAAAAGCAACTGTTGCATGTTTCAGATTTTTCCATCTGTATAGATTTATATTCATATATTTGTTTGGTGAAAGGCACAAGTCCATCAAATTTTCATCCAGTCATTCGGTCTGAACTTGACTTGCCTGTCAAACTGTGTATGCACTCTTGTGTTGGAGGTGATGTGGTTTTGGAGAGCGCTCTAAAAGAAGGGCGACTTCTTATGGTTTCCAAGCTAGCTTGCTATTGCTAACCTCTCCAAAACTGCCTACCCCACCTTCAGAATCTCTAATACCCTGAAAGCCTTAAAACAAATGTTCTCTTTGTGTTCATCTGGCTCAGCTGATATGTATTATATTCACCTGGTTTAAAGATTAAACTCTTCAGTTAACAACTTCACAAAATTGACTTCCAGCTGCTGACTCCTTCAACTACAAGAACTTCTTTGCCAAGGTCGGCCTGGCTGGAAAGTCTGCCGATGATATCAAGAAGGCCTTTGCTGTCATTGACCAGGACAAGAGCGGCTTCATTGAGGAGGATGAGCTGAAGTAAGTCTGGTCCTAAACCTTCTCCAACGATTTAGGTTAGACCAAGTTTTTCATAAACAGAAGAAGTATTTTCATGGCTTGGCTGTGATGTTTCTCAGGTGTCTCCTGGTTCACACCCTGGAGACTCGTTGTAGATACTTGACTGTTGTAGATACTTGACTGTTGTAGATACTTGACTGTGGGCTTGACTGTCTGTTTATGTTTCTCAGACTGTTCCTGCAGAACTTCTCTTCTGGTGCCAGAGCTCTGACTGATGCAGAGACAAAA
>JAZGTK010014406.1:0-10000 GCA_036877625.1 Ambastaia sidthimunki
TTGCCAAACAAATATGTCTGTATGTGCAATTAAATCAATAGATTACCAAAAAGACAAATGCCACAGGTGTTCTGGAAAGTGTGTTAAATACATGAAAAACAATAGTGGATGTTTCCCTCCTAATAAGGCTTTAATTTACACTTTAAATTACACATGAATGGCTGGATATTGATTCATGTTTTCATTATATAGGGAAACATACCCTGATATTTTGCATGTAAATCAACAGGTTTTTTAATCAAAACATTTGCACTTGGTCTAAAACAACTTTATTTTTCCCTATTCGGGTAACAAGTCCATCTGACCTTAATAACCCACAAAAATAACCCAGATCTCATTATATTTCTTAAATGTGTGATTTTGTTCTATTTTTTTTCCCAGGAAATGTGGCTTCATTTTCTTAACACGTGGAAAATGCTGAAGCCAGAACAGTGTGGCGGTTACAGAAATGACTTGCTGACAAATTGGCACAAGCTTATGTAGGAAATTGACTCAGATTAGTTCCACATCCATTGGAATCCTTTGGGTTCAAAAGGTCAACTGGAGTCTCATGAAACTTGTGCAGGAAGTTATTCATTGACCTGCCTCAGGTGAGAATCTCAGATGTTGGCTTATTGCTTACAGTGGAAATTTTCCATTCCGCCTTTCCTGCCCCATGAAATTAGCGTCCACGTATCAATTTTCCCGCATTACCCGTGAGCCTGTGAGCAAGACTTTCCCTTCAGCCTTGTGTCTTTGTTCTTCGGTGGTGTCCATCTCTTGGGCAGATGTTTATGGGTGGGTGAAATCTCAGGAGTGTTGAGTCATGGTTTTTGTGAGTGGGGCTGGAGGCGGCCATGCATTGCCATGCCTCATAGATTTGAGAACACTGATAGGCTGTCACAGAAAACACAGAGCACTGCAGTGCAGAGAGATTGGTAGAGTTGTGTTATCAATACTGTGTACTGAAGCGTGTCATAATGTGTTCTTTTATGGTACTTTCTGTATTAAAACCCCTAATTGTGTCACACACAATGGAAATGACGCAGAATTTCCCTCTTGACGGGGTCAAAATGAGCTATTTCACGAACACAATGAGATGAAAGAAGTCTGAGTCTTAGTTCGATTAAAAGCCTGTAGACACAGACAGAATCCATTTGATTCTCCTGTTAAAGGCAAACTGCTCAGTATTTTATCTTAGTTTTGTGTAACCCTGCCCAGCTGAAGGTATGTTTGTGTGGATCTCTAAAATGCTGATACAGGTTTCAACCATGAAAAATGAACAAATTACATTTGACACATAATTTAAATATATGCTTTGGAGATTTCAGTTTTTGTGCAGTAAAATATCAGAGACACAGACAATGGTGGCGTACTGGAGTTAGTTGTCTAATTTATCTATATTAATGTCTCACTACTGCATATTTAAGTGAGCAAAATACCTAATTTAACAGCTATAAGTTATTGTATTGTAAAATATTAAAATATTGCTAAAATATAAAATCTGGTTTAACATACATTTTTAATCTTTTTTTCCTACACAGTTCTAACACTGTGCCAAGCAACCCCTCACACTCAGTGATATTTCTGTTTGGGTGTTGCACAACATACATTTACTAATGAATGACAAAAAAACAAAGAATATTTTCTCTGACTGATCATGTCTGTTTTAATCTTACAGCTTTCATTTCATTTGCTTGTCTTCAATGTTTTTTTCCATCAGAGATGAATGAAAACTAATCCTGGTCTCTCCTGTACTTGCAAGACTAGAAAGCTGCCTGCTGGCGTTTCCATGATGGCAACGTGTGGACAGACTGCAGAACCAAAACAGGACATTGGTTCCAGCGTATGAGTGGCTTGTTCTGTGAAGATCTCTGTCGGAGTCCAGAGCGCCAAGCTTCATTCCAGAACATCTTTATTTCATTACTGCAGCAGCTCAGCAGTCAGTCTGTGTCTCTGTGTGGCTCCGTCTGTTTCTGATGCTCTTCCTACATCTGATTAAGAGACAACAGAACAACAACAGTCTCCCTCTCTTCTCTTATTCATTACAATGCACTGCATTCAGAATTGGCACAACTGTTCTGCATCAGTATTGTCAAAGGAATAATAATATTCCTTTATTGCTACAAATAGAGTCTCATAGTAGCTACACAACAGAAAAATCTGTGATGGAGCATTTAATAGATAGATTTAATGGATACTTATTGGATACATTTAATGGATACTTTATTGACAGTGTGGAAACAGTTTTATGTCAAGCTGTAAAACAGTGAATACTATTTCCAAAATCTGAAATTCACATTGGTTAATGGATACTTAGGGTAAAGCAATTTGCAGCCAAAAGTACAATTTTCTTAACATTAGGTTGCAAACTTTCAGAACTTATGTTCTGAAATCAATAGATTTGGGACGTGAACGCTGCTTTGATACTTGCTGACTTGACAGTCAGAATCAGCTTTTAGTTGTCTTACATATTATAATCTAATAATACTTACAATACTTCTCTTTTTTTAAGGTATAACTGATTTAGATTTTCAAAGTGGTCTCTCATTGTTGGTTTACCTCAGCAGATGAAAAACCACACACATCCAACTGTAGCTTCAATCATGCGATTCTACCGGCTAACGTCAGACTAATGCTGAACAGATGAAGCAGGGACTTGTGTGGGGAGCCGGCAAATGTGCAAAACATTGTTACAAACAGTATGACAATGTCCCATTATCTAATCCGTCTTTTCCTCTCTGCCTCTCTCACTTTTTCAGTGTGTATGTGTGTGTACGTGTGTGTGTCTTCAAACGGGTAGTTTGCTCTCTAATGGGGCCTGTGTTTTTAATGAGCACTAAGCTCCTGCTGTTTGCACACTCACATCGGTCCCCTTCATTACTTCTTTATCACCCCACCAAATGCCCCCCTTCCCTCCATCATCATCATCATCATCACCTGAGCAGCACTTCTTCTCCACTCCACTCATTCTTTGCTGTAGTTTAATTACTCTTCTTCTCTCTGGCAGCATTAGTATGGGTGTGGGGTGGTAACTGAAGTCTTTTCTATACTTCACTGCTCCTACGCTGCACCAATAACAGCCACTGCAGTAATTTATAGTCTGTTGTCTGTTTTAAAGGCATCAGCATGTTTAATACACCTGCTCCACCGTCACGCTCGTCTGGTCACTCCCTCTCTCTCTCTCCTCCAGAGAGTGTCTCTCTCGCTCTTTCTCTCTAATGTTCGCTCATGCCATCACCTCAGGCGCTAAAATTCTGTCTCGTTGTTTTCTACCCTTTCTTCTCGCACTCTTTAATTTTCTGCTGTTTTTTATTCTCTTTATTTCTTTAAACCCCACCCTCCCATCTCCCCGTCCATCTGCAGGACCTCGTGCATATCTGCGCTTTCTATCGCTCCGTGCCTCCATCCATCACTCTTTTTGCGTGCAGCTTCCGTTCATTTTTCTCACTCTTTGCTTGTCATTAATTGAAGATGACATCAGATCTATCGCTTTCACTTTCATCCACTTTATTTGTTTCCCGTCAGAGAGGTCACCTCTCTCTATCTCTCTATCTCTTTCTCTCTCTGGTTATGTACAGCACCGATCGCCCGGTAATGACTCGGTAATGATTGTTCTTAAAAGAGTTTGTTCACTCAAAAATCTGAACTCTGTCATTGTTTACATTCGAATAATTTTGATGCTTATCTTTCCTTGTATAATGTAAGCAAATGGGAACTTAAAATGGAAAGCCATTTGAATTACACAATATATATTCGTTTAAAATTAAAATATGTACTGATATACAGTAAATCTTATATTACTGTATCATATGCAATAAAATATATTATATGCATTAATGATAGTACAGTTTTAGGTCATTCCAAATGAATTGGTTTATTGATGTTAAAGGAATAGTTCATGAGTTAATGACAGAATTATTGTTAAATAATGTCAGAAGTATCATTTTTGGGTGAACCATTCCTCCACATTTATCACCTGCTGTGTGTAGAAAACATTTGGTATGGACCCTGTGAATAGAAACACAGCTTCTGTCTGTCTCTATCACACATCTACACCTGGTGTTGTGACTGCTGTGGTGTCTTGCTCGTTTTCTGGTCACAGTAATGAAGTCCTTGAACTTGTTAGCCGAGAACAGTCTAATCCCGCATGCTTTCAACCCCCCAACAGGTGCTGAGTGCAACTCGACACTCGTTTGTGCAGGATGGAGGGAAAGAACTCTGCAGAGAAAAGAGAACAATCTGGAGGTCTGACAGGAAGAAGGAGGGAAGCTTTTCTCATGGGGAAAGAGAACGAGAGAGAGAAGGAGAGAGAGAGAAACTTCAAAACCTCCTCTGTTCATTTCCTCACAAAGTTCTCACAGAGTTCTGTCACGACTTGAGATGCATTTTTTTCTTTCCTTGTTATGTTTTCCTGTAGGCATGTGCTTGGTTCATTAAATGTGGGCATTTCTCTTTAGTAAGGCTTTGTTAGGAAGTTTTTGGTTGCGACTGCATCATTTCACAAACAGGAAAACAGGAGATGTTTTGATTATATTAGACAATACTTTATCATTATTACTGTGGAAATTCAGAGAAGAACTGTATTGCTCAGCGATTTCTCCTTCATAGCTCAGAACTTGAGTTCTTATTTCTGATTTGTTAAGGAATTAACTTTTCAGGTGTTTGTTTTAAAATTTCACAAAAATGTATGTGGTTCGCATTGCTCAGATCATTTGGTATTGAAAGAATGAAATGCATTAGTTCAAATGAATTAAAATTTCAGACTTTAGATTGCAACTTTAACACCTTGCACATTTGAGGACAGTCTGAAACATTGTTAAAATAATTTTTAAAACTTTAGAGATACACAAGATTACCAGGTGTTATTCTCAGAATAAAAATGTAAAAAGTAGCAGATTTTACCAAAGGTCTTGATTTGTTCTCTCTTCAGTCTTGCAGAGACTTAAGAATGAGAATTATTAGGGGAGTTTTGTAGACTTTTCTAAATGATTTTGTCACCTTATACCTTCGATATTCTTTGTTGTGCTGAGAACTGCCTCCTGAAATAAGTTGCTAAGCTTGTTTCCCAATTATTTTTCCAGCCATTTTTACAATCCTGGACAGTTTGAAATCTTTCAAATAGAAAACTGGCTTTGATGTAATCTTTTAAAAGAGTGAATGCAATAGAATGAACTGTGTTCTAGACCCTGAGGATGAGAAGGAGTGATGCACTTTGTCATGAACACGCTTTTCACTCCGATACAACAGGAGTCAATCTCCAGAGCTCTGTGAAACTAAGTGAAAAGATGGAAGGAGGGAGAAAAATATCAGAACACGGCTTCCCTCAGATACCTTCTGAAAAACAATCAGGCAGCAGACATGCACTGTTCTGAAGTACTCTTAGAGGTAAATGGGGTGTCAATCAAGAGTTCTGAATACAACATATTATCTATATCTCCTGCTCTGACATTCTCCATCAGATTCACTTTCTATCTGGCTCTTGTTGTCACTTTCGTCCATATAACCTTGATCATGGACGAGATGAGAGCCTGACTCATATCTTATCTATGAAATTGTGGGCATGCACACACACATCACGCAATGTTCCCGGCAAACTCTTTTTCTGTCAGAGAGAAGAAACTGAGAGAATCTCACAAAGACTGTAATGAACATGTTCATATCATACTCCCCCAAAATCAAAACAGTATGAAATTATATTATGCATAAAGTATCATTGTCATAATGCAAGTGCACTTTTTTATATAAATAAGTATTCTAAACCATCAAGCATTTTGGAAGGACCAGCTGTCCCTGGTCTTAGATAAACTATTTCTTTATTTGTCCAAAAATTTATGTCACTTTTTAATGTGTCCTGTGCACGTTTAATGAAAGTCACATTGCTATACTAAGATGTTATAGTGAAAACGCTGTCTCACACACACACTAATACACCTCAGCTGCTCCTACAGCAAGCACACACACCTTTGACACACTGCCACGTCACACACTTCCACACACACATTCACACAGCACCCGCGTGCGTGGCTGTTTACCAGTAAGTCGTCCTGATGCAGACCGCAGGGGTTAGAGGTCGATACTGAGAGCAGCTAACGTACAGCAAATCTCTCTGTGTGTTTTTACACAGGTGAATAATTTATGTACGTCTCTCTCTTTTTCAAGGTCTTGGTTCTACCTCATCATTCTCTCTTATCTACACATCAAACTTCTGCTCTCCTCTGAACAGAAATGCTGTCGATATCTCATCTTCTCGTGTTTCTCGTTCTCTTTCTTCTTTCTCCAAACTAAAACCATTCTGTCTCTACTACTAATGTCTCTTACCTACTATTTTTTTCATAGGAAAGAAAAATCACAAATGTTTCTCCTAGCAAAATTAAATAGAGAACAATGATGTTCTGGTTCAATATAGAGAAGACATTTAGAAGTTTAGAAGAAACATCTAAGATAGTTGATACAAAATCTGAGAGCTCTATTAATTCTCCAGAGCCATGAAGGAACAACCTCTGAACAATACAATCTTTCTCTCAAATGGCTGAGACACCAGACATCTACGATACTGACCAACAGCTAGTGCTGATGACCTTTAGCTGGATGTCTCCCTACATTGCCTTCCTTCCTTGTTTCTTCTTCACCTGTTTCCTCCGTTTCTCCCTCCATCAGTCGGTGAGGTGTGTTAGAGCTGACAGCCTGAGATGAAGGTGTAGCTGCTGACAGACCTGCAGACCTGCAGATTGATAAACCACAGCTGATGGGTGAACGAAGGTGTGTGTGTGTGTGAGTGTGTGTGTGTGTGAGTGAGTGTGATGTCCTTGGACCAAACGAGAGTTTCTGTATGGATTTTTCAGAGATTTGAGAGGGTTTGCATATGTGTTGCTTTGGAACATCCCTGCGGCAGAGATTCTGTGTGGGACTTGTGGATAAAATATGTAACAGTGAAAGTTAAAAGAGAGACAGACAGAGAGAAAACAACACACGATTAAAGTGTGACAATTAAAAAAATGGAGTAACACCATGTTCCAGCCAGGTGTGACGTGAGCGACTGCGTCACACAATAAAAGCTCTTGCATGTTAATTTGTGTTTTTTCTTATTGAAACAAGGATTAGTGACACATTCTGTCAAATGCTAATTTATATTCACTGTCGCAGTTATTAGCTCTTCTCATTGGACGTCTTAGGCTATAGAAACTAAGCCATTGTACTGATGCTTTTCTATAAAGCTCCTTTGAAACAATATGCTCTGGGAAAAGTGCTATTTTAAATCAGTTATGTTCCACATAACTAAATATCTTATGATTTGCTCTGATTTTGTGACATCATGCAGCAGTTTCACATTCAATGTGAACACCTTCTTTTTTCAAAAGAGAAGCTTGACTAGTTGACGATAGACAAACTACTGTGTTTTTTAGAGACTAGTATGTAGAGACTAGAAAAAGAAAGTTTCTTTAATTTGTATGCAGAGCAAAAATTACGGCTCTGTGGGCCTTTCCTGAAACATTTGTGTTTGTTTGAGCACCCCAACAAACCCAGCACAGCAGCACTCAGTAGAGCGAGTTTGGTGCGGGCTGTCAGTTTGTCTGACCGGTGGCAGACAGAGAAATTGTTCAGGAAACCTGTTTGAAAACCTTTAGTTTTGCAATTCTGTTTGGTGCCACTAATGGCCCAGAAATGACACACCTCAGCTTTAAATCATGACTAGCTTGTAGTTTTAAAGAAACTTCCTCAACAGTGCTGTGTGTGCGTATAAGCTGTGATGTGTTTGTCTCAAAGAAAAGGCAAGAGAAAGAGGAAGAGCAGAAATGTAGGCTGGGAGAAATGTGAGCCCTGCAGAGGAATCCAAGCAATCGATTGTCATATTCATCTGGTGTCATGCACAATACCAGAGTTAAAGGCCTGTATAAATAATCATAATTACAAAAAGCCCACAGATTGCTTTCCAATACACCGATCACCCGCTCAGTTCCGCCGGGCTCTGCCGATTGATCTCTTAAGATTATTTGTGAGCTTTCTTTGTTTTATTTTCTTATGCTGTCGTACAGCAAACTATATATTACGCTTTCTGCAATATTACAGAGCTGTGAGTAATGTGTAATGAGTAATGTGTGTGTGTGTGTTTAAATGAGCTGGTGTATCGCCAGGGGGTGTGAGTGAGAACAGGCCTCAGTAATTGAATCGCTGTCTCTGTCTCTGATCTCGCCATTATACCATCGTCTCTCTCTCACACACACACACACACACACTTCCGCACAATGCACACAAACACAGATTCAGCCTAATTAAATTTCCAACACACATCACTTGGTTTTGTTCTTTTTTTACTCTTCAAATGTAATTTTTCCCCGAGGACAATAAAATAAACATTAAACGCATCTAACGCACACAAATTGCTCCATTTTATAGGACATTTTGTCTGTGAGGCGATGGAAGTAAACACTGCAGAAGAAGATAGAGGAACAAGATGTAGCAGCACAAAATGGTTGTCGCGTGCTTGCGGTCTTGAGTGTGTGTGTGCATTTCTACAGGTGTGCGTTCTGTCTGAATGTGTTAACGTAACAGGTCTTTGCCCAGAGCGGGATTAGAGTCTTCGAAATGGCACGTCAACCAAACAATCTATCAGGTGCCCTAAAAATAGAATTTAAATAAATATAAACAACATCAGCCAAGAGTGATTAAACTTCCAATTAGGGTTTGATGCATAATTAAGTTATCAGATATTATTTTCAGCTTTGTCATCTGCTGTTGCTTTTATACACAGCTACACTGAGTAAATTTATTAAGGACAGTCCTTCACACCGCACAGTATTGTGTATCATGTTTAAACGCGATAACTTTTTAACTTTTAACTTTTCAAGTGAATAATGACAATTTCTGTCTATTCCTCATGAAAAGCTATTGTGTGGCTTATGAAGACTAAAATAGTACATGACTTTAATGCACTACTTTCAAAATACTGATTTGATTTTGACAGCTGTAGTCACCTCCCACTTTTGTTGTGTGTATATAACTAACTTTGTGTTCCACAGGAAATAAAACCTCCTGTTTTCAACGATATCTGGGTGTGTACAGTAAACGATAACAGAGGTGAACTAGTTCAGTGGTTCCCCACCCTGGTCCAAGAGTACCCTGAGAATATATGACAATGTCACATACTGTTTTTGCATAGTATAAAGCATACTGCAAAATGTAATAATTACGCTAATATTGCACACTGAACATGATATAAAACATACAAAGCATCCTCACCCTAAAACTCTCTCTCACAGTGTAACACAGCAGTACTAAACTTTGTCCTGGCAAGCGGTCACACAGCCCGGCTTTAGTTTGTCTTGCTGCTGGTCTCTCATCCAGCCCCACAGTGTCCGTCTCTTTTTACTCTGAATAGAGAGCTTCCCCTGGGCCGCTGTCAGCATTGTGAACCTGATGCCAAACCAGAGCACAACCGTCCGCAACAAAACACGGGCTTTTATTCCAAACCATTTCCATTAAATCACATTCTCACACCTCTGAAAGAGACTTAATCAGCTGGAAAATAAACCCGAGCGCGCGGAGCCGCCCAGCGAGAAAAATAGCGCAGACTGATCTGAGATCCGTCCACACTCAGTTATTGGCTGAGGATTAGACAAAGCACGAAGACAACTGATCTGAGGTCAGGGCTGAGGGAAATGCTGCCAGACAGGTGCTGATCATTAGCGGCCTCGTTAGATACCGACACAGAAGAAGAAAGAACTGACAGAGAGGTGAGGGAGTGGATTATGTCGAAAGCTCTGCGCATGTGGCAGAAACCGGACATTCGGTACACGTCAATCTCTGTCATGTTTGAACTTGACGAGATTTCTCAGTGTCTGTATGTTGAAGGTCTTACTGTGTTTCCCTTTGAGGTCCGGGCCCATCTCAGCCAACAGGGAACATTCTCAGAATGTTGGCTAATGTTTTCTAAAAGTTCTCTCAAAATTATCAATAAGAAGCAGAACCTTTTTTTAAGCCGTTAGTTTCATTTTACATTTTTATTTTTTTATATACATCG
>JAZGTK010014407.1:0-13757 GCA_036877625.1 Ambastaia sidthimunki
TGACACACAACTGGACCTTATTAAAATCCCCAAAATGCCAAATCTTTTGCCTGTCTTGGTAAACAAAGTGCTTAATGTCCCAGTCCCTGAAGAACTGGTGCAGTGTTTGGCCACATATAAACACCTAATTTATTGGCACAAATAGTTGCCCACCTTTGAGTGGTTTGCTAACATGAACTGGCAATAAGAAGGCCTTTCTGCATAAAGGGAAGAGATTAGCACTGCTGTAATAATAAGCTCATTTGTGTTCGTCCTCGTCTGTGAACAAGAATAACAGGCCAGAGTCCTGAATGAAGACAGCAGAACTAATCGTGTTTGATGGCTTGGCTGGCAGAAGAAAGGAAATTAGTGTTTGTGTATGGACACAAATAAGGTGTCCTGTCTCTGAGAGAGAGAGAGAGAGAGAGAAAGAGAGAGAGAGAGACTTTTTACTAAAAGCCCAGATGTACGGGTGTGCAAATACAGCATACACTATTACTTTGCCTTTAGAGTGACCAAAATTAATCTTTTAATGCCGAGGTGAATTAAAAATTCTTATGGTGTCTATAAAATGCAAGTCATTTTCCATATTTACGTGGTCTTATGTAGTTAGTTCCTAATACAGTTACCACATAATTGGTGAGTAACTCAAATCTATTTACTCAACAAAGCAAACCTTTACTTACTATTTGTGCAAGGGTTTATTATAGTTCTTGCCTACTGAGCTGATAGTTAATAATAAAATACTATTACAGTGTTTATGCAGTCATGTAATGTTCTACAGTGGAAGTAAGGAAGTCGAATAAATACATATGGATTTGATATGAATTGAATATTGGACATTGTTTACCTAGAAAAAATGTCTAATGTCTAAAAATGTCTAAAATGTCTAAACTATTTACTTCTTCCTTTACCCATGTGTGTGTGACTTTATGCCTTCTAAACAAATGCAAAAGATGTTGAAACACTATTTTCAAACTACAAAAATTGTTCATACTGATAGTCATATTTGAATATAAATATAGAGCTTTTAGTTATGTTGCACCAGGTTTGACATTTCTGGTGTCAAATACCATTTGTTTACATGTGTGTCAGTTTGAAGCAGAATAACATTTGCCAGTTGCATATTTGAGAGTTTTAATGAAAGTATGGATGTTTCTTTTTCTTGTTTTGGGAGAATTGTTCCTTTAAAGGAAATATTTGAAGATTGCATCAGCTGACCAGTGTCATATCACCATGATCTAATGACTGTACTTGGCCAGGATATGCTGTGACATTAACATTATCTTTATGTTCTCATATTTACTCAGACATGTCTTATCATGATGGGTTAGCTGAAGCCAGCAGCACTACATAAATAATAAAGAAATTGTGCGAACTTAGACAATTTATATTTACTGACAAGAACAATGACATTGGCAATCTGAGGCTGATATTTTAAGGGTGATAGTTGGATGGCCATGTGGCACCAGTCTAGGCACACTATGGTATTTTGGGAACTGTGCTTTTATCAGTGCTGAAACACACTACAGGGCCATTGCTGCAACAGTGCTCAAATGCACTCATTAGTGTGTGGGAGCTGTCCATTACATAGTGCTAAAACAGTCCAGAGCTGCTTGATTTGTACTGTAGAAATGGGAATGTTCAAATTGAAGCTCTTATTGTGTCTGTCTATGTATCAATGTATCTGTCTACCTGTCTACCTGTCTGTCTGTCTGTCGGTCTACTGACCGACTGACTGACCAACCAAACTTCTTTCCTTCCTTCCTTCCTTCCTTCCTATCTACTGTATCTTCTGTCTGTCTTTTGGTTGGCACCTTTTGGTTGTGACCTCTAAGTCATGTTTAATGAGTAGGCTATACTGTTGTCTCAGGTTGTACAATGTCCATGAAATATTTTAAATATCTTACGTCTCAACACTCCATGTATTTTAACTTGATGCAAAGCCTAAAATCTAAAAACATTTCCAACATTATTACCCTGGCTGACGCTTTTTTATACATGTTTTATCAAGATATTGACCTGTTTTAGTCAGAGCTCAAAATATGCATGCTGATGTTAAATGGGCCCTGAACTACAACCAGCCAAACAAGAGCCGAAATCAAAAACAATACGTTCACACACAAATGTATTTTTCTTGCACAGAGCTCGCTCTGGTGCATATGCACTTAGTTGTCATGGCAACAACACTTTAATGAAGAGATGACTATCCTGAAATCATATCAAGCCTTTTTTCTTTTCTATGAGTGACTAATTTGAGTGGCGAGATGGCCACTTGTTACGGTTTCATTAGCTGGAGTCTTCATGTAAGGCCATTACTGGAAGGTGTTACTAATTACTAGCAGAAGGGTGATTTTGACAGGAGACTGTGAAACCTGCCAAACAGCCATACATTAAACAACAATGTGTGTACGTGTAACTTCAAATGCATAAAATGGAAACAAACGCATACTTTACTGTATGCCTATATGTGAGCATACACATGGATTTGCACTCCCCTAGTCTCTTTCCCACTTTGCGTCTGCCACACACACAAATATACTGCTTCTTTAGTGGACAACACAGCAACTCTCATTCAGCAGATTTCACGGCTTGGTGCTTACAGGACTGATATGCTCATTTGCCGCAATGCTGGAGTGTGAAGCACTGTATTGCACTGTGACAAATCAGCCCCAACACACACAATCACAACATGTTTGTGTGTAAATACGTGTGGTAAACGTATGCATATGTGCAAATACATTTGAAAGCTTTTTCTCTGTGATCAATCGAGTGCAGAATGGTAAAAAAGCTGGTTGGGTGGTAAACTATGTAACAACATGGCCATGCCACAAGGAATCTGCAATTGCAGAGCTCCACATATTTTTCTGCCAAATTGGTATGCCTTTTCTAAACATTCCTATTGCATGCATATTGGCTTAATAAAAAATGTTTGGATACTTTCAGCTATCAAAGAGAGTGTAGCATTCTTAGAACGTAAAATTTTAGAACATGTATATAGCATGACTAACAAAATGATGACTAGAGGAAGAGGCCACCGTAGAATCTCCAAACTTTTGTCTTTTTTGAGTGGATTTACTATCTGTAAAATGTGTAAACGGAGCTGAAGGCATTACATTTTACTCCTAATGGTAGCTAAAAGCACAATCTTAAAAGCCAAAAATATTTACTCCCAATCACCTGTAATGAGGGCAACACTTTTGTTGAGCGTGTTTGTAGAATCCAAAACACAAAACAAGAATCAAAACGTAAAACAGGCAGGGGTCAGGGCAGGCAGCAAACAATCAGAATAACAATAGGCAGGCAAGGTCAAACACAGAGCAGATCAAAAAAACAGGCAAACAATCCAAAAGGGGTAATCCAATAAACGTGAAAACAGGAACAGACAGAATCATACACTTGAGACAGATAATGCTAAACGCTTGATAAGTCAGTGAAAATACTGGCAATACTTCGCCATGTGTTGAAGCATGTGCTCTACTTAAATAGTACCAAACAGGAAATGGCAAAAACAGAAAGCAGAGGGAGCAAACAGTCAGTGTTCTGGTGAGGGCTCCCTCTGCTGGCGGGGAGGAACAGGGGGTATCATTACATCACCTAAGCAAACACTCTAAGGGCTGGGGAGGAGTTGAACTCAAATTCAAATACTGGCATTCCAATTGGACAGAAGTCTGTGGACTGTGTGATTCTGTGATTCAGATTCCATGTGCAACTGTTAAGATACGTTGAGAGGATGAAACATGATTTGGATCTGTGGTAAGTGATGCCACTATAACATTTCAGTTGTTTTTTTTCTCATGTGAAAAGTAATGAATATTTCTGACATTTTCTGCATGACACAATGTCACAGTTACTACAGCAAAAGCCTTATGAGATGAAAGAGATGTTTATCTGTTCTGATGCTGCCACTGTAGCCCATTTCTGTGCAGGCAACTGATTCTGTTTGTCGTCTCAGAGGGTGTCATCACTGTTTGGTGTTAATGGCTTTAAAAAGTAGGGATGCTACACTTCTCTGTGTAGCGACCAGCTGCAGCGATTAGCTCTGTGTTTTTGAGTCAGTGCACAGCTCTCTAGTCTCTTTGGTAATCTTGCTGCTGGTGGTTTGTCAAGCTGAAGACTTTGACATTAGAGCTAATGTAACAGTGAGCGATTGCTTTGGCACATCGAAACAGTACGGTGCTTTTTGTAAGACGTGAGGAATATGATTTGGAAAGTCATTTTAAACTTAATTTTTCCCACAGACGTGTTTGTCAGTAAACATCAAGCATTCACTTTGTCTTTGTAAAACAGTGAGTGACTAGAGACACATTTACACAAAGGCTAACAATTATATCTCAGAAAAATTTCTGACTTTGTACTTAGGCTCAATATCTTTCAGAAATTTCTTAAATGGCTTTTTGTTTTGGTCAGAAAAACCACACTGTCTTTTGACCAAACAGCCTGGGTTGACCACTAAATAAACACTAAATAAACACAACATACAACAATGCCTCAGTGGTTAGCACTGTTCCCTTACAGCAAGAAGGTTCCTCGTTTGAGCCTAGGCTGAGCCAGTAGGTCTTTGTGTAAGGGGTTTGCATGTTCTCCTTGTGTCAGTGTTGGATATTTCTGGGTACTCCAGTTTTCTCCATAGTCCAAAACATGCAGGTTAGGTAAATTGGATAAAGTAAATTGCCCTTAGATTGTAGATTGGCCATCTACTCTGGGTGTACCCTGCCTATGGGCTGAGATGCTGGGATAATCTCCAGCCCCTCTGTGACCCTGAGAAGGACAAGCAGGTTTCGAGAAAGAATGAGTGAATTTTAAAGCAAGTAAAATTTTATACGAGACTCCTGTGAGAATTTTAAAGTCATAACGCAAACACCATCAGTGTTTTTAACAGGTTCAGTGAAAAAAGCCTTTATAAATAGCAGATTCACAGAAATGATTTTAAACTTGAGTTGTGGTTTTGCAACTGAGTTTTTATCAGATACTGTTAAAATATTCTTTCCTACAGCTTTTCAAATTAATAGGGAGTAGGTGGGGAACTAACTGACATAGTCAATAAACTTAATGGCCAAAGAAAGTGCCTTAAAGTCAATCATTGTATTATTCACAGTGTTTTACATCCCCAACAAAAATATTTAATTTATCCTAAATATTCTATATATCACCCAGTGCTAACTTACATACATCAGACACATTCATAGACACACAAACACTCATACCTGCCTGAATTTTATTGAAATATACCTTAAGACCTTAAGTCTTTCCCATATATTTCTTTAATCAAATCAATAAGCTGGACCTCAAAATGCAATATGACCTGCGTGGAAGAGAAGTTATAGAGTGAATCAGGGCTTCTTCTGAATACATTTTCCTCATCTTTGGTTTTATAAAGCATTTAGAATGACAGTTCACTGAGAGGCAAAGAAAACCAGACTTTTAAATAAACAGCAGATTTGCCTTTATCTGGAAGGCCCTTGAGTTTTTAGTGTATTTAGACATGGGATTTCACAAGGCAAGTTCTTTAAAAAATTCAATTAAAATTTTACGTTTAAGAGCCAACAAAGGAATGACAGTACTATCTTAGTGCAAAGTCTGGATTACTGCTCAGTCTGTTGCTCCTCAGCAGCTGCAAAGAAAAAGAAAAGCCAAATTTCTCTGTTTAACTTTTGCTGGATTTCACCTGTTTGAAATGTTGGAAGTTCTCTCAATCGAGATAACAATTACAGCTGTAAGCCGTTTTATCAAGCTTGTTTCTCATCTCTGTTTTCTCTAAGCTGTTTGTGCTGTAACTGCCAGTTTGTGCTGTTATTTCACAACCTCTTTGTTGACAAAATTGTGGTGATATGCGGTGAAGAGCATGAGCTTTCAATCTCCTGAAATATGAGTTCATGCTAGAGTGTATGGCTAAAGGGAATTAATTAGGGCTCACTGTAAGTGTTTTCACACGTTTGCAGAACGTAACTGCACTCTCGGCTTTCTCACATTGAAGCTATGATGCTTGATCTTCCTTTACTGGTGGTAATACAAATAAAGACCATGATTTGCAAGTGTAATGCAGAGCTATTGCATTTATTAACCCTCTCTTCAATTAATTTTGAAATATTATAAGCATCATGGGCATGCTTCTGATACAAAGCCTGTTTTAAAAGGTAGGCCAGTTTTCAAATGCATTTAGGAACATTTTTTGGCCAAATTCTAAGCCAGCATCATGCCTAATATTTGCAAATAAGGCAAATTCATAATGCATTACTGCAAATTCATGAAAAAAGACAATACGTCTGTGTGTGTGTGTGTGTGTGTGTGAAATCACTTATTCCCAGTAATTTTCTCTCCAGAATTATTTGTGACAGTGTTATTTGTGAAATTTTTAGAGGTACTTTCATTAGCTCTGTTGATTTTGTTACAATAAAAAAGGTTAAAGATAAGATAAGATGGTCTGGATGTAACATCACACCCTAAATGATTAAAAATGATTTTCAAAATAAAACTACATTTGTGATGGGTATTTACATTGGTGCTGGAGTCTTAGCAATTGGGTTAGGGATTACTTACATTCTGCCTGCTTTTGTCAGAAAGTTAGTCTGTAATACTCTACAAAATGTGTATTTAAAGAGACCTGCCAGCCAAGGTCATCTATCATTTTCGGAACAGTTATTTGTCAGTATTACCAATCAGGTTATGTATACACTGCATGGGCCCTAGCATAATATAATAACATCTATTATATGGCAAGCAGAGTGGCTGTATCCTTCAGCAAGTGCATGCTGCTGGGAACTGTGACCAAAACAAATGCTATTTAGCTTGGAGGAGATTGATTTGCTAAGAAGAGATCTTTCATTTCATCCATCACAGGGCTGATGAAAAATAAGAGTTGATTTGAAGGACAAGTAGTAGAGCAGAACTTGGGTGGCACTTAGGTTGGATTTCGGGACTATGTGAATGCTATGTGGAGGGGTTGATCAGTTTCACACACTGCAAGACATTCATCTTAAATGACATAAAGTTATGTGCAGATTCTCTTTTTAACTGCATTTGAAATAAATAAACAGTGTATTGACATTGAACTCCCTGCTATTAAATTGTCAACTTCCAACCTCTTCTTAATGGTGATGGACAAACCATTGAGTTTGTGCTGCTCAGTATGCAGTTGCACACACATGGCCTTCCCTCTTGTCTTTCACCAGTGGGCGATAATGATAAAGCGCCTTGTGTGTGTTCATTAAAAGAATGAGAACTTTCCTTCCACATTCCAGTAGGACTAAACACAAAGCTCCATGCCTGAAAGAAATAAGCATACCCTTAATTTGAGTTTTGGTTTTGGAATTGCATGAACCCTGATGTTCTGACACCTATGGGGATTCTGGAACAATAACACACACACTTTGCCTTGCCCTTAATTAACGGAGGAGGCAGAGCATGTTCAAGAAGCAGAACACAGCAGAGACCTTGAGGAGAATAAAGACAGAATTAATTAACATTTAGAATGATGTATAGAAAAAGTAACCTATCACCTTGCATTGTTCCAAATTAACAATATTAGTCAGACGTGGAACGGTTGATTTATCCCTAAAACAACTTACTCCTAAAAATGGATAGCACTTGTTTTATAATAAATGGAAAGATTGTAAAATTTATGTGAAAGTGTCACATACCTTGTAATTATTGGAAAAGGTTTGTGGGACTGTGAAAACTGATTTACTTGCTGTAGTGCACTGCAGTAGTTACAATACATTCTTATGACTATTTTCAACTATTAAACTTTTCAACAAAATCAATTAATTTATTATTTAATTGGTTTGTGTATAAATTAATAGTGATTAGTAAATCAGTATATGACCGAAGGAGCACACAAACGTGTGCGTGAGGCAAAGGGGAAAAAGTAAAAAAAGGCACGAGTGTGCGCGCGCGGTGCTCGCAGGCGGGGATGAGAAAGGCGTCAAGCGCGTAAATTAGGATAAGAAAAGATTGTCTGCACTAGTCTGCAGTCGACCGGTGTCGTTTGCCAGGCGGTGATCGGTGTTTTCCCGTGACCGTTTATCTCACTCTTTCTCTCTCTTTCTCTGTGTAATTTACCAGCGGTGGCGCATTTATCCGTTGAAGAACGACTTTAAAAGATCAAATCACGACTCTCACTGGGATTTTGGCGCATTTCTGCTGTTTTCCCCTTCAGCATCTTCTCTCCGGTGCATCTTACCAGCGGTCTCGTCGGAAACTGAATGTCTCTTGCTGTGTGTGGTAATCTGTTATCATGACCACCGCAAAAGAGTCAAATATATCGACCAAAGCAGCTCAACAGCAGGACCAGGTACTGAAGTGATTTCTTTTTAAATCAATTCACAGATAACAAAATAAGTATATACATATTAGTAGCTATAGACAAATACATGCTATAAATTAGCCTGCTTGTCACGTAACAGTAAATAGTTTATAAAACTGACAAAAACACTTTAATTTTTATGTAATCACCAGAAATACTGCCGGAAGCCTTTTGAATTAACATTGTGTATAAAACTGCGTCTTAATAGTGATAATTAACTGCCCTTAGTAGCGGTTTAAAGTTATCAGCTTCAGTCAGCCACAGTATGGATTCACTTGGCATGTGAAATGATTAGCTGTAACTGTTGCTGTTCATCTGTACGATGTTACTTTATCATGAGAAATTACCGCGATTATTTGCATAACTGTCAAAATAATTTTAAACTCCTTTGAGATTTAATCTTCTGGCAACCAACAGATAGATTTCAATGTTCACATTATAATTTACTCAATAAGCTATTATTTTGTCAAATTAAGTTTTGTGTAATATTTTACTATTATTTATATATTATATTATATTAGTGGTTATAATAATAATAATATAATATTGCCAAACGCAATAGGATGTTAAAATGATCTCCTCTGCCCATGTGGCCCATGTGAACAAGAATGTGTAAATCGCCTTATGTCCAACTGTCTATGCCAAAAGACTGACTTGACCAAAGGCTACTGTGAAATCTCTGTACTTGATTTCAACGGAGAGAAACAGTGGAAGGAGGTACAGGTACAGCCATAGGCAATACTGACAGGAACAAAGTGAAGTCTTAAAAAAGCATTGTGAAAGGTGGATGCTCCCACAAGAGACGGCAGCGAGATGGCGGGTGTACATGTCAATGTTAGGCAAACTTTGACAGTAGAAAGAATAGACCTTCTGTTTCTATCTATAGCAGTAATAATTTAGAAAAGATTTACATCAACAGGCATATAAAGTGGTGGGTGACATACATACAGTATATTTCATAAAAAATGTTATGCTGTCACACTTGCTGTTTTCTTACTGTTGACCTGGGTCATTGTTTGCTAGTAGTTATTTCACATAAGACTCCCTGTTTGCTTGGCAGTTGTCATCTCACTGTACATTTGCAAATAGTTTATCTCTGCTCAAGTTTGCTGGATTGCAATGTGGCAAATTTAGTTGTATGCACATACCTTCCAAAGCATATAAATGCGTTTTTTTAATATTGGTAATGAATATTTGGAGGTATGCCAGCTTATCTGATATTTGCCACAAAGTTGGCTAAAGCTACTATGATATAAAAGCACAAATTCCTAATTTTAGCTAGAGACCATTTACATTTAACCATTTACATGCTTAGCAAATTTGTATTTAATTTCAAACTTCAGATATTAAAATGATGAATGGGCATTTTTGAGTCATTTTTTTATTCAAAGAAAGCTTTGAGAGTTGTACACTGATGCCTCAAATAAACGCACACACATACATAAATCCCCCCTTTCATAAGTTTAAATGGCCAAATGATGGATCCAGTTATCCAGTGTTGTGTTTCCTTGTTTTTGGTGTTCTATGTAAGTCATTAGTTCTTATTTAAGTTAATAATCTCAATTAGTCTTTATTAGCCCCTTCTATGATACCCTAAGTTACTGATTACCTTCACCTGTGTCTTGTTTACTTTACACCCTTGTGTATATATACCAGTGGGCGGTGGTGCAAATAATCTTATAAGATTATAATAGTGTGTCACTTTCAGATGGCAGGGGGATTTTTTTCAGAATCTTTGTAAAATGTCTTTTATGGGTTTATACAAGTATAAAGTGGAAGTGATGCTGGTGTCCATTAGTCCACGTCCACATGTTTTTTTATATCATCTTTCTGTTTCATTGGATTATTCCCAAAAAGATTGCAGTCACATGTAGGCAGCAATTGGCTTTGTGCTCCTGGAATACTGCTGAGCAAGGAAGTAACAGTTCTTATAATAACACTACATCTATCAACATACACAGAGCATGAGGAGCCCCTAGCCTCTTTCACACATGGTTATCCTGGTAAATTTCCAGAATGACTTTACTGTTAAATACACAAATGTGCCATTAACACAAGCAACAGTGTTCCATCTTTTTGTCTGTAAAATACCATTTAGACGTACCATAATATTGGTGTACTCAGTGGTGTCATTAACTACAAGTCAACTCTAAACAGATGCGCCACTGCAGGGTTTCAAAATATGATTGTGTTTTCTTTTGTATTCGAACATATGTGGTCTGTAGTTTTGATATCTTCATTTTTGTGGCATAAGTTTACATTTATGCAGTTGTTTTTGGCCAATTGACATCGTATTAGACCATCATCTCTTGACTTCCATAAACGGCACAAACTTGTCAGGATGTTTTAAATGACCCAAAGCAGACTCATGTTTATACTGGGAATCCTGTTCTGTGTTCACACATACAGTGACATCTTATTGATAATTATTTACTGGTAATGGACCAATTTACCAGTCCTGTCCACACGTGCTCTCTTGATGGCAATTTACCAATAAAGACAGCATTTGTGAAAGAGGCTCCTGACCAACTATAGCTGTGTGAGAGACTACCATTTGTTTCCTAAACTCATAAGCCCTCAAAATCACCATTACTCACAAGACAAATGGCAGCTGCCAGTGGGCGGTGGTGCAGATAGTCAGCTAAAATAAGATTATAATAGTGCGTCACTTTGAGATGGCAGGGGGATTTTTCTAAATCTTTGGAAAATGTCTTTTATGAGTTTATACAAGCATAAAGTGGAAGTGCTGCTGATGTCCAGTAGCAAAGGGTTTTAAGTCAGTTAACGATATACATCTCTTTCATATGAATTGCAAATGCAAACTTCTGTCTTTGTCTTGTTTGCATCTTGTATGATGTTTGGCTGTTTAGGCCTCCAAGTGTATCCACACCATCCCAATGCAGGGTACAGAATTTCTTAGTGTGACTAGATTTAATGCACAGCAAGGACAGATGTATTTGTGCAGCTTGACTAAAACCTGGTTTGCTACATTTTGCAGAAATGGCATGCAATGTAACAATACTGTGTGCTTGTTCACTTGCACGCTCAAACAACTGTGATGTGGTTTGCATTAGTCACCACTATTGGAACACCTATGATTAAAAATTTTGTGACCCCTGAATTCAAATTTTTTACCCTTGAATCTTCCACTTTAATGTGCTAAGGAGGAAGTGAAACATCTTAAACAGTTTCACAATCTAAACAGTATGACGAGGAATTGTACAGTAGCATAAATAAGAAGGCACCACACATATTGGAATTTATTTTGTTTTACTGTAGTAAGAGTTGTAGATTTTATATTGTAGACTTTATATTTGACAACACACTCTCTCTCTCTCTCTATATATATACATATACACACACACACGCATATAAATAACTTTAACTATACTGTAACTAATGTTATGTCCCTGTGTGTAATTATAAGACCAGAAACCGGGGTCACTGGTTAGGTAGTGGGTAATTAATGTGGCATTGTCCTACTGTGCTACTGGCCACTCAAATGTCAACACGATATGTGGAATGTGTTCGTCTTTTAAATTATGACAATCCACAGGCTGTTTAGTTATCCAAGAGATGTGAATTCATTTAGATGACATTTATTTCAAAATGCCAGCTTCCCTCAAGGACGTAACTGGATAATTGGATTTCATAAAACCAAGAGTGTGCATCTTTTCATGACAGACCTTAGTATGCACATTTTTTCAATCCTATATTTTAATAAGGCCTTCTTGAAGTGTGAGACTAGGATGTCATTATTACTCATTGCTTGTTATGTATTACTACTTTGGCCATTGCCGGTATAAACTGAAGGTAGACGGTGTTAAACAACACATGCATGACCCAGGGTTTTTAGCAAGCTCTGTTGCTGTTAAGCTTTTCTGTAAAGAACAGGCAAAGAAGACGGTGGGATGTGTGTTTGTTTCTCAGGGCATCTCCCATTCTTCAGAGCATCTGTCAATATTAGAGTCCATATGTTGATTTAAGACAGACCCACTTTCCTCAAGAGATTAGCCACTTAGAGCAACATTACAGACTGGTTAATACAGTACATTCAATGCTGTCCATGTTTGGTACAATTTTGCAGAGTTTGTAGTTGTGCACTTACAAAAGTGCATGGGGTATGTTGAAATACACATTGTTTTATGTAATAAAACTGTAAAACTGGGACTGCAATTATTTTGATTTTTGTTGTTATTCCAAAAAATGGTGACTGCTGTTGGGACAAGCTGTTCTGCTAAATGGAACATTTACAGACAAAAATATGATCATAAAATGTAAGTCAAGCACTGAGAAAGCATCTTTCACACATTGAACAGCACACACGTGTTACAAAGCACTTGACGTAAATTTGCCTGCATGAAACAATATGCTTGTAACGTAAAGTTGTGTCAGTAAATTAGGCTGGAATAATGACATTTCATAACTAACCATTTTTATTTGTTTTGACAAACAGAACTAGTTTTGTAGTCATCAATAGCATGCTGTCCATGGAACTTAATTAAACCTGTATTGAGCCTGGTATATTCTTACGAGTGCTCTCCTAATCCTGTTTGAGATCTTTCAGCCACACTTACACACCTGCCTTTTATTTTTAAAAGAACTCTAAGACTGTGATTACTTTATTCAAGGGTGTTGTATTAGGGCTGGATCTATACTCTGCAGGAAGGTTGATCTCCAGGAACATGATGCAGATCCTTTCTTTAAGATGATTGAATGTAAAATTCCATTGCATATGCAACTTAAAATTTGTTCAGATTCATCTTCCTGTGTGTTTATGGCCTCAGCAATATCTGACACAGCATCTCTGAAACAGCAGAGATGGAGATAATTAAAGCTTTTAAGAATTTTTGTTTGTGGATAAAATCCAGATTTGTTTAGTGTCAGTAGACACAAGGATAAGAGATTATCCAAGGACAGTGAAGGTTCTCTCAATATAGTCCAGTACATTGTTTCTCTCCGATTCAGTTTATAAGAGCTTTTGGGTTCTACACCTTGATGACACAATAGATTAGAATTTGGCCATCGTTGCAATGCATCACATGCAATGCCCCCTGTCCTAAAGCAGCTATATTTTTTTCCAAACTTTGTTGTGGCAAAGGTAGTATACAGTAATATTGGACAGGCCAGAGTAATTGTTTGTCAGAGAGGATTATTTATGAGACTGTATTCTGAACCTTGCATATGCTTAAAGACTTGGTCCCATAGCTGTATTTTTTCACTCTTTATAGGCTGTGCCATTTTTCTCTGTTAAAAAAAGGGACCATCAATCAGATTTTATGCTGGAGGGATGCGTTTAACAATATGAAAAATTACTCATTGAAGTATGGGATGATCAAAGAATCTTACTGCATTGATATAGAATTTCATTGGTGTGCAGTCAGCGGCTATTATACAACAGTTTTAGAATCTTAGTAGACTGTTGGGTTAGGGTTAGTAGAATGAGTTACATACTTGCAAAGTTGCTTGTAGT
>JAZGTK010014408.1:0-13757 GCA_036877625.1 Ambastaia sidthimunki
ATGTTGCCGAAATTCCAAGGTCGGTACCTCCAGATTCTGTACAAGTCCAGGGGCATGCAGAAAAAAATGAGTAAATCCGAAAAGGCCATGCTGGATAGGTACAGATTAGTGGTGGTTCGCATGTCCTTGTATTTTGTCACCACCAAAATTGTCATCAGGTTTCCTGTTACACCTACGAAGAAGAACAGGACGCAGGTGACGGTGACACCGATTAAAATTGGAATGGGGAAAATGTTGACTGGGTGCTCGATTCCCCAGTGAGTCGCGTTCTCATCCCAACTGCAGTTAAAAGAACAGTTGGTCCGGTTAGCCCAGGTATGCATGCTGAGAGATCATGGAGCATCTAAATTCTCCTCTGGCAGAGAGCACGGAGAGGACAGTCTCCCCAACGACTCCCCATAGCGCTGCGCTCAGGGGTGCCCAACATTTATAACTTAACTTATTCAACGTAAATTCTCACTAAAGCGTTTGGTTTTGTAGTTATCAAATGCATGTCCTCGGAACTGCAAGGCGCGACACTTCCTTGCCATCCACTCCACATTTAAAAAAATGAAATTGAGAGGATTTCAGGATGACAACTTCTAATGCTGCCACGTTATCTGTCCGCCCTAGACAGAAAATCGTTAGTCTTGAAGCTTTTTAAGGCATTTTGGTGTCAGAAGATAAAAGATAAGTGTTCAAGGTGAGAGTAGGAGAGATGAAATCACTTCACAGAGGATGAGAAACGTGTGTAATGCGCTCCATCAGTTGTGTATACTGGGACCAGTGCTGTTGTCATCAGTAACTTGTCGTTTCCTCATTGCTTAAGTGGGTGCAGCGCTTTATGATTGGTCAGAAAATATACATCCCGTTATTTATAAATATAAATCTGAACACAATGAGGATGGGGTATCTGTTGAATACTGCCATCGTGTGGTGATATTATAGTTTAGCTAAAGCTGCAATCCGTATTCTGTTATAAATGTATTATTGAGCAAATACATAAATTAGTGTTTACATCTGTCTCCTTACCTTACCCCAATTGGCAACAGTAAGCTGTTTCGTGGACAATGTCATTAAAGTCTCCATTAGACTTTAACTTACGTTAAAGGTTAGTACGTAATTAACCTGAAATTGTATGTTTTAGACAGAGATGTCGATAGAGAGGCAAAAGTTACGTATTGCAGCTTTAAGTAACATCCATGCAAGATTCATTTCAGTACGCACAAGTTTATAACATTTTATGGCCCTAGTTTATAGAACCATTCAAAGTTATGTGACCCAAATGGCTTTAGTTAATTTACAAAGAATACATTTCCTAATCCTTTTGTTTCTATTACTAATACTAAAATGTAATGTTTTATGCTTATTGCTAGAAAATTGCACAAACTTACACAAACCGTGTAGAAAATTAATAGAACATAAAACAGCTCATAAACAGTTTGATTTGATCTAGTGAGGTTGATGATCTATTGGTTAAGATTCTAAAGGTTAAAGTGTTCTTCACTCATCATTAGAGAAAATGGGGAAACTTTAGTCCATGTTTCGTTCACCACTCAAGAAAAATACAACTTATTGAATACTGCCATCGTGTGGTGACAAGCAGGGAGACCAACAAGAATGTTTGTCAAGGCCCCGTGACAAGAAAGCCCACTAAAGTCCTCTATAGAGATTAGTTAAAAACAAAAATGTGTTAAATAAATGATAATGAAACAAACAAATGACATTGGTTAAAGAATAGAGGATAACACATTAAGCAATTGTAAAGCTCATAGTAGAATAAAAAATCACCTCTATTACTACAAAAAGGTGCGAAATAGAAGTGAAACCGTGACACAAGACAACCTGAGACAACGTGAGTCCAGTGACATAGATGTGTTTTCTCTAGATATTTTATGTTTTTAATGCAAACCATCAGAACCTGTCATAAGTCAAAAGTCTACTGCTGGCACATTGATGAACCCAAATGTGGTTGTATTTAACTAAATACAAATAAACGTAGACAATAACATGGGCCTGGGTTTGGGCTTGGGCTTGATATGCTATCTATTAAAGTAATGAACCATGTTTACAGCACTTGTCAATTACACATGCCTTCCTCAGCCACAGAGGAAGCATAGAGCTCTTCAGACCATTATAAACATATCACATGGTGATAATGATGGTCAGAGTGCAACACTGTTTATATCTGTTGCCCTTTAGAGAAGAGATTTGAGGCCCATGTGAGAGTGATAAAAATTATTTGTTACAGCTGCAAGCATATCCACATTCTCTCTTTAGACACTAGAGACACACATACGCATTTAAAAGAATAAAGAGATTGATATTGTAATGTAGTCCACTAGAGGGCAGGAGCGCCCTATATTGTATATTGTTTGCAGCGCTAAAGAGTACTCAGTGAAGAACATTATGTAATTGCAAGTAATATAATATGTTCAGTTATGAGACAAAAATACATCGTTTAATAAATAATAAGTTTAAAATAAAAGTGGTAATGTTGAAAATGGAAAATGGTAATGTTGTATCAGTAAAACTACTATTAGTATTACTGTTAGTTGTTTTTTATTTGTCCGGTTTAAGTATGACTTTTGAGATACCTGGTCAGTAGATACAGTAAATTAGGGCAGAAGTGACCATAATGCATTTCAGGAGCAAGAAGGAGGCAGAAATGACGACAGGAAATTGTCTCCCTTATGCAACACAATTCTACTGTTCAGTTATTATTTTGTGTGTGTGTACTGTATGTTTGTTTGTGTGACAGTAAGAGAGACAAAAATGTTTGTTTGCAGCTGTGATAAATGGCAAAGTCTGCCATCTGAGCTAAGGTATGGCTGTTTTAGCACACCATGCCATGGTAATTATTACAGACTCCATACACCAGAGGTCTCACATCAGACAGGGCAGAAAATTGAAAATATAAATGATTTATGGTCCTCAGAAGTCTATCCTCTCCTCTGTCTTTGTTGTTGGCCACAGAGCGTCGGATACGCTGGGACGTCCTTTAGCATGGCACCTTGCTCTTGTACTTCTGTGATTAATCCATTTAGACACAGTGAAGTGGAAAATTTCTCACCATGGAAAATAAATGGATTCCAAAGAGTTTGTGCTATAGGAAAATGCTCGCAATTTGTTTGAAGAGCAGAACAAACTGTCCAAGGATAAACTATGGCCCTGACCTAGAGAAAAACTGGATTGACATTTTGACCTTAAAAATGATGCTAGTCATTTTAATATATTGCAGGTGCAGCAAACTCAAGTATCTTGGGTGAAAGCTGTTAAGACATATTTTCCACCTTTAATGTAACGATACCTACACACATATTCTGTGTACTGTAAAAAAATAAAATAAACATCTAAAACCCTTTTCATCAAACATACAAACAAAATTTTAATACAATTTAACACATTATTTATTTTATTAAGCATTTCTCTCAAGATAATTTTTTTATAAACAGTAGATCTCTATTTTATTATACTGATGTCTAGGAGCAACAACTGAAATAAGAAAGAAATCTCATTTGTGATTTTCATTTTCTTTAGGAGGATCTCCTGTCATCCTAAATGCATATAAAAGTTGAGGAGGGGAGGAGAATATTGTGTCTTGTGGCTCTTGATTGGCTGAGTGATTATGACTGACACCTGGAAATGCCCCTCCCCTCCAAACACATTGGCCTGTGACTGATCTTTCCACTGCACTGCCCTCTTGTTCAGACTGTTTGGAGTAACAGAAAGGAAGAGAGCGTCTTTCACTGTCAGCTAAAGTATGTGTTAGTCTTTCATTATTGAAGGCAAACAACACAGCGGATTTATCATGGGGAAGTTGTGTCTTGAAGGGCAGGTCAGTACAAAACTCTTGTTGTTTGTCTTTTCATAGTCTGAAGCAAACTTCTGTGTCTCTGCCTGTAGAGTTAAAGGGAATGAAGACTTGGAAGTTTCTCACTCACAGACAAAACAGTTCTCATTGTGAACATTTGAACAGTTTGTGTGTTTAAATGAGTATGTGAATAAGTATGTACTGTACAGTATGTGAGACTCTGCCTGATGCCGGTATGTCTTGGCTCCCGTCTCACCCCACTGTGAAAGGCTTTTGTATCTGTGGTGGAATGTTTGACCAGCACACAAGGGAAAAGTTGGTTTTGCTCGGACTCCAAAATCCCTCTTGTTTTTACAGCAGTGATCAAATGCAGAAATGCACAACACTGGAGCAGAATACACATAGTATTCTAAGAATATATTCATATATATGGCCTTTTAAATTCACACATTCTTACTTTTGCACGATTAGAACTAATTGATATAAATGTTAATTCAGGTTACACTTGATTCTGGTTCTTTATCAACTTTTTCTAATTGTGTTTTCACTGGTTTGTTTGTTTGTTTTTAAATGGCCTGCTGTGCCGATCTTGTACACCTTTATCATGTCATTCATTAATCAGAACACAACTGACTTCTAACCCTGAACTGCTGGGAAATTCATGCTGTTAATAATACACTTCCCGGCCAGATGTATATATAGACACACCCTAAAACACTTTTATGGTGCTATTTGTTGTAAGCTATCCTAAGTTTCCCCTCAGGTTTTAAGTGTTCCTTCATTGATTCGCATTCCTGTAGCTCAACTGGTAGAGCATTGTGTTAGCAGTGCAAAAGGTTGTGGGTTTGATCCCAGGGAATACAAGTACTAATAAAAAACAAAAACAAAATGTATACCTTGATTTCACAATGGATAAAAGCGTCTGCCAAATGAATAAATGTAAAAGCATTTGCTCAAAAAAACTGATGCCGTGAGAAAAACGTATCTCAGGTTTGCAGAAACTCTGGCTTTTGCAATCTTAGATGTGTTTAACAGGAGTAGCGGTCCTGTTTCAGCCCACATGCTAATGTTTGTTTGTTGTTACCTTTGAGTAATCTGTTTAGAAACCTAACATGGAGCATGTGTTGTTGCTTTCAGAGCAAGATAGTGTCAGCCATACAGTGTTATCAGCCACACTTTAAAACCCCTGCAAACATTCCCACAGGTGATTCCAACGTCTGTTGCAACATTTCTCATAGAGCTCTAACATACAGTAACTTGTTGCATAAGATGTTTTTTTACCCTCTTCTCAAAGGCTGTGAGCCTTTTCTCCATGACAATCACAATCGACAGGAACTCGTTGTCAGGAAACAACAGCTGATATCAACAAGCCAAATGAAAGAACATAGTAACCGGCTGTTTTTCCTTCACACTGTCTTTATAGTTATGTCATTTACATTTACTCATTTAGCAGACACTTTTATCCAAAGCAACTTACAGTGAATTTAAGGTATACGTTTTTATCAGTACTTGTGTTCCCTGGGATCGAACCCACAACCTTTGCGCTGCTAACGCAATGCTCTACCAGTTTAACTACAGGAAGACTGCAGTGTTTTAGTATTGAAATGTCATTTGAGAAATAAAAATGGTAATGAGAATGTTGAATGTGTTTAATCGTTTATATTAACATCTAACCCAGCTCTCAAAAGACTCACTTTACAGTAGATTTTTACAGTAGTCTTGCTTTGCATCAATGGTTCTCATCTCATAAGTTCCAGTGATCCCAGAAATGCTACATGCACAGAATGAAGCATGTTTACTATTTTTGGTAGTTCTACAAACCACTGAGATGTTGTTTTTCATCATAAACATTTGAAAATATGTTTTTATGCTGCTTAGCAGACCATCAAAATTAGCCGATCTTGATTTTTATTTTTGTATATTATGTATATGTGAAATTCATTGAGACTGTTGGACAAACACCTCCAACGTGGGACTTGAAGCAGTGACCCTGCTATTGCTAGCAACATGCTCTACAAGTTAAGCTGTAGGAAGTTGCCTTATTAGCCTTAGTTGTCTTTGTCCAGATGCAGTGAGTGAGAGAATGGACAGTTGTTGGTTTTGACTCAGACAGCAGGGCACCAGGGCCTAAATACCTTCCAACATAAAATTGACCTTTGTATGTAAAATCATACTTGTACATCAATTAAAAAATAATTCTGTTTATATTTCTTATAGTGTTCTAATAGAAGTTATTTATAAGAATTATAAAAATGCATCATTTTAGCAATAATATTTGGCAGTGGTTCACCTGATTTATTCTCCATCACTGACCTACATAGTCTTTTAAAGTTCTCTAATTGCCATTGCACAGATTGGAAAGACACATATAAATGTTCCCCCACAAAGAGTGTGAATGTATCTCTACTAGAAACCTCTGTTCCAGTACCACTAACTTTTAATCTTAAGTTAATTCAACCTGTCAGTCTATGTTGCAACCATACACTTGCCCAAAGACTTCCATTGCCCAAAGACTTCCAAGTGCATAACATTTATTTTTTTTATTACAAACTGTCATTTAATTATTAATAATTGACAGTTTGCCATAGGTGTTGTTGATAGTGTTCCTGCAGCTAAACTGGTAAAACATGCTAGTAACGGCAAGGTCACAGAAGTAAAGAAATGCAACAAAGTTGCTTTGAATGAAAGTGTCAATCAAATTAATATGTAAATGATAGAATTTATAGAACCAGCTATTTAACCTGGAGTATTTCTCGAGTACTTCTTCCCTGACCTGGTAAATATCTTTACGTAGGTGAGCAGTGACATAGTAGCAAGAAAAGGGTAATATAGTTAAGTGAGATGTTTTGAAATGCTTATTTGGATTACAAATCACTCTGTTTGGGAATGAATTAGACGACTAAGTTGTCAGCTAAGCTATTGACTAACGTTTTAGTTGCTGTATCATGACAAATGCAGGAGGGCTGGGTTTGCTTTTGAGTTAGCAGAAACCTTCAAAGGTAGCTGGACTGGAAAAGATGATGTCATAGTTTTTGATTGCAGACCTGCCAAAGAGCCACTCCTCAATGCTAGACTTTTCTTCTTACATGTGACGTTCAGAGGGTTTGACTCCCTCCTCACACACATTATTTCTCATTCACACATTTTAAATGCTCATTAACCCATCAGACTAAATAGACCAGCTAGTGGCTGCAGCCCACCACCAGCAGCCAAATGAGAGGAGAAAATGTTCCATTATGTGTAATAGGGGGTTTTGTGGAGTAACTACAGAGGAAAAACTGTGCTTGGCAGCAAAATTACTGCATTCTAAAAGAAAGCAGCAGAAGTGTGTCTTTATGAGAGAAACTGAAAGAGCAAGCCTTGTTTTTCCTGTAATTGGCTTTTATAATGATGTTTTTGTCTTTTCAAATGTTTTGAATACAAATGTTGACTTCATGGTGAGTGAAAGAGCTGAAAATAGGGGTAGTTGTTACACTTAGATCCATGGTACTTGTGTGAATTGTGTTATGTTAGTAACAAGTGTTAACTCAACTGATCTGCATCAGTATAATTTCTCTCTGTCAGATTCTCTTATTGTTTCTCTTGCTTGTCTTATGTTTCTCTGTATTATCAAACCGACTAATTACTTGGACACAAAACCCACATCTGTAAAGATCAAGTCATTTAAATCCCTCCTCCACTTTCCTGCACATGCATTATTAACTCAAGAGTATGTTTAATGAATGTCTCATTGGCCTATGATGAATCTGTTGTGACCTCATATTACCCCTTCTAAACTTACACTTACTCTGAATTCACATTCACCCCCTTGATCAGGCTACTATTACTAAACATGGAATCTATGTTATATAATGGAATATATGTGGAATATTCTTATTATGTTTGTGAGTGGCGTGATCTGCTTTAAAAAGTAATTATCATTGTAATTCCCACAATGCTTTGGGGTTTAAGGAGTTTTCTTAGTTCCGTTCTCAAGATACATTGCAGAAAACAGGATATGGTGTCTTTTAATAGTTGTTTTTGTAAGTGAATGACTT
Source organism: Ambastaia sidthimunki (assembly GCA_036877625.1). NCBI lineage: Eukaryota > Metazoa > Chordata > Actinopteri > Cypriniformes > Botiidae > Ambastaia > Ambastaia sidthimunki. The sequence continues at coordinate 7,831 of JAZGTK010014408.1, forward strand.
TATGATCTGGTCTTGTACATTGACCCCTGACCCCTGTCCCTTGACTGGAAGAGGAAGTATTTTTAATAGATATGAGCAATCTCAAATTAAATGTAAAACATGAATCTAGTATTCAGACATGCTAAATTCCATATTTCAAATGCTAAATTCCATATTTCAAATGCTAAATTCCATATTTCAAATGCTAAATTCCATATTTTAAATGCTAAATTCCATGTTTCTAAATTCCAATGCAAACCATGTTTTTCCTTCTTACAGATCCAGTATTTGATGTGGGTCATATTTTGCTTTACTTGCATAGTTTAGTTTGTGGTTTTTAAGGACAGGGCATGTCACAACACAGCCTGTCCATGTTCTCATCATTCTGCCTAATTCTACCAGATGAATTTGCAATAAAATGGTCAACAACAAAAATATTACAAAAGTTTTGTCTCATTTAAAAGGTACTTTTTTCTATACTTATTCGTAGTTTAGTTGCATTTTAATATTTGCATTTAGTATTATTTTACCCCCTCCGTTGGCACTATTATAAGAGATCTGTAATCCATTTGAGGTCACAACCCACCAGTTAAGAACTTTTGTTTTATTGTATTCATTGTACATGTGTGCATGTGTGTGTACAAACAGGCAGTGCTGCCCCTTCAGGCTGAGGAGTGTTGAGTATGATCCTGCAGTCTGAGCCCACCTGAAGTTGGCTCAATCTGATAAAAACAGACATGAGTGACACTGTGGAGAACCTGGACACCAGGGAGCTGGGATTCTCAGATGCTGAGGATGAACCTGAAGAGGTGGACTTCAATGAGTTCAACCCCTCAGGCAAGTGTTTTATAAGCAATTTTACATTCATATCATCCATTTAATGTAAAATTAGTTATTTAAATGGTTTAATACACATCAAACTTAAGAAGCACTCATTATTTCAGGCATTAGGCTATTATATTCCACTTCCTGTTTAGACAGGAACTGGAAAAAGGTCTGTCTAATCAGATATGTGTGAACCGAGCACAAATGAGACCAAGAATTAGGATAATGATACTGCATGTTGCAGCATGTTCCTTATCATCTCAGACCAGCATTGAGGGCTCGCCAACACTAAAGCTCATGTTTCTTCAGGCATGCCTCAGTTTGCTCTGTCATCTCTTTCAGGAGGTTTCCAGATCCCATTCTCAGCTATATACAGGACTGTTGGCTTTAAAGAGACAGAAGCTCAGGTGTACCTGACTGCTGTCCCCATAACTGCTAAGATCCTGGAGGTGGAGCGCTTCACCAGAACCCCAGACCGCTTCAATATCTCCAAACACAGAAGCGTGTCCAAGGTCCGTGAAACACACACACTTTGTCTCTTAAAAGTTCAAAGATGTCTCCTGTCACAGATCTCATGATGCTACTCTGTCCACAGGCAATGCCAGCTGTGTTTAAAATAGAGCTGAAGCATGGGAACTTCACCTGGGTGGTGAAGAGAAAAGAGAAGCACTTTATGGAGCTGCACAGAGAGCTCCTGCGCTACAAGACCCTCATGAGGATCCCACTGCCCACTCGAAGGTCAGACATCAGCTTTTCCCATAACTCCATGTACACCTGGTACTACAGTACCACATCTGTTTCAATCCAGTCACAAGTGAAGTGCACTAGGAACCAGTCTGAACTGGTTCCACAATGGTTTGTAACCCAATCACACCAACTATAAAGGGTTTTGTCAGAAGCGTAGGTGACCACATCGCATTTGTAGTGTAAACACTAAACTGCTCTGATGTCACCAGGGCAACAAGTAAAATAACCATCCCAAATCATCATAAAAGCATCTACTAAATAAATACATGTAAATTATGAATTTTGTGTCATTAGATATGCAATTTCACCTGTCTGACCACCTGTAACCAAATCACCTGAGACTGATGTTATTTCCTTGTGTATAGCTTGCTGTCTGAAGCTATAGTAATCTTCACTTTGCATTGCCTGCTTTTCTCAGATTACACGGCTGTTCAGTTAATGCCTCTTTGTATTAGATCTTAATTTCTCCATCTTTCTTTCAGTCATACAGAGAGAAGGAAGAGTGTTAAGAGGAGTGAGGTCAGGCAGATGCCCAACCTACCGCGTGGGGGCAGAGACGAGCTGGTTCGAGATGAGCAAGTGTCTAGCAGGAGGGTGAGTTGTTTTACTTATGCTCACTGAATCACAACCCCCTGATCACATGACCTGAGAGTGATCTTAGACTGTGTGGTGAATAATGTCACAAGGCGTGAGTCTGTGGTCAGGACTCTCCCACATCAGTAAACACAGTAACGCATGTCAACTGACATGTTTTATTGCTCTTGAAACGTGTAGCAACAGCACCCGGTGGAGTCTCTGGTTTTCACATCATCTGTTGAGTCACATGAGAACCAGAGTATTGTTCACAGAATGTGACCCAATGGCTAACCCCCGATTATGAACAGAGATCAACAGTGACTGCCCACGTTTTTTCAGTGGCCTGGCTCTTAGAAGTATTCTTTTCATTTGTTATCTCTATTTAGTCGATATTGCAAGAATTTCCTTAATGACTTCTAAACCTTGAACCAGACGAACCAGTTTTGTGATAAAGTAACTTTTGATGTAAGGCAAAAAGTATTTGCAAACAAGAAAAAAGACAAGAGTGGTAACTTAATGCCTTTGATAAGGAGATGAATAAACTGATGTTTGAAATCTTATATAATACAGTATATAAAGCATTGCAAACAATGTGATTGAATAAATTAAATTTGACAAAAACTGCTATTATTTGATCATGTTCTAATGCTAGATTACAGTAAGTAGGGTTGGAAGCTAGGTAGCTAGCAAACTGTAGCTTCCCTATAACAAATCCACCACTACTTTCTCTGATTACCATTTTCAATAGTAACTTCTCTGACTGGTGAATCTCATTTCTCTGGTAATTTGCCAAGTAAACACAGTCATTTTAAAAAATGAGTGAAACATGTAAAACAAACTAACAAATGAATTTTGCTTGTTTTCAGAAACAACTGGAGGACTACCTGAACAAGTTACTGAGGATGAAAATGTACAGAAACTATCATGCAACCGTAAGCTCACAGTTTATCTACGGTATAATCCCGGTGGAATGAACGTGAAGAGTTCAGGCCCTTTGGAGCTCACGCTGAGTTATCTGTAATGAAGCGGCAGTGTGAGGATCAATATTACAGATGGAGATTGTGTGTCTGGACCGTGCTAATGTGCAGGTCTCAGAGCTCACTGTTTGCAATTCCAACAACTTTAATTAAGGACATCCGTGATTCCCCCCTCCCCCATGCTGTGTGTCTCCCCCAAATTCCTTCCTTCTTTCTCTCTCTCTGTCTGTTTAATATCCTCTAAGAGTCAATATAGCTGAAGATTTACTGTCAATTTCCTTTCATTGACGCTGCATGTCTGTCTCTCTGGTATTAAGCACAATTGTTTCTCTTTTCTAGATGGAGTTTATAGATGTGAGCCAGTTGTCCTTCATTCAGGATTTGGGCCCAAAAGGCTTGTGAGCACAAACTCTTTCTGTTTTTCAGAGCTGCTTTACTGTATCACAATGACCAATAATTTAAGGAATGGTGAAATGATCTCTGACTGTGGTTAGGTTTGTGTGCATCATTATTATTGTTATATTTTGAAATGTGTATTAAGAGGTATTAGTCATACTTTATTATTTTATGACGATTAAGCACACTGTTTATCACTTTAACTTTAATTACATTTAAATTTACATTTATTCATTTGGCAGAAGCGACTTACAGTGAATTCAAGGTATACATTTTTATCAGTACTTGTGTTCCCTGGGATCGAACCCACAACCTTTGCGCTGCTATCGCAATGCTCTACCATTAACATTACGTTACGTGTAATTACCATTACATGTGTCTGAATGTTTTACTTTTGTGGGTTTTATGTACAGTAATTCATGATAATTATTCTGGATAAATCTAAAAACATTTAATACAGTTAGTATTTCATTCTAAAATATAATACAACATACTGTACAGTGTAGTTTGTTTTTTATTTAACTTGGCATGAATTTAAGGCAGTACAGTAGATTCTGTGTTTGTTTCTTGCAGGGAAGGAATTGTGTATAAAAGGTCAGGAGGTCATCGTATTCCAGGCATGAACTGCTGTGGCCACAATGAAATCTGCTACCGCTGGTCCAAGAGGTAATTCTGAGCATGTCTAACACGTTGATCCCACAAGTTACTCATAAAACACAAACTGCCTACAAATCAGGTGCAAGACCAGATAAAGTGCCTTTGTGCAGTGAGGCTGTGCTCTTTGAGCTTTACTGTTTGCCAGACTCTGTAAAGCAGAGTTATCTGTGAAAATGCTAAAGTAGAGAGAGAACAGGGCTGCACACACAGTACCGTCTCATTGGAGTGATGCACTCCAATGCCATATGGTTTCCATTCTTTGATTATTCGAACACTGCAGCATAGCCACTGCTGTCTGTATAATAATAAAACCAGCTTTAATGGTCGTGTTATAAGCCAGTGGTTTTATACACTAAAATAACATTCAAACTCAGTTCATGTATCTTTTACAGGCAGAAAAACTGATGTGTGCACTAGTGTATAAACAGCACAATGCTAGTGACAATGTAAAAATAAATGGTCCAACTTTTACTGGCAAGCCTCCATATAACTGTATTTGCTGCCACATCTGCATTGTACTTTGTAAACATTGCAAAGTTATGTCAATACTTATTATCAAGCAAGTTATTTATTAAACATGCAGAAAATATTTTGTGAAATAACCTGTTTAACATAAGGTTGTAATTTTGTACAAAGTTGTATGATTTAAATAATTATTATAATAATGTGCTGTATATATAATATTGTATAATGTATGGTATATTAACATGGTATACTTTGTGTGACTGTAGCCTGTGTGTGAATATAGACAGAGGGGGGACACAGAAGGATGTTTATTGTTTGAAGGGATACACCAATGTATAAAGTTTGGGAAGCATCTAGACTAATGATATGCTTGTTTGTTCTCTTTGTTTAGGTGGCTTGTTGTGAAGGATTCTTTTCTGCTGTATATGAAGCCAGACACGGGTGTCATTTCATTTGTGCTACTGGTGGATAATGAGTTCATCATCAAAATGGACTCCAAATACACAGAGACCAAGCATGGAGTTAGAATAGAAAACCTGTCCAGGTGCATTTGATTGGATGATCAAGCTTATGTTAATGTCAGATGTGATAACTTGGTTATTTGTTTCTGTCAGCTTGATAGTTGGTTTGTGTGTGTCAGGTTTGCCTACATAGTGGGAACCAAATGGCACCACAAGGATGGTGAAGCCTTAGATCACTTACATTCTGGGCACCAGCCAACAGTCCCCGCAAGGGAAATCATTTAATAAACATACTCAGTGTCTAAATTAAAATTTAAAAATGCAATAAGGGTTTCTATAAGCTTTGGTTTATGAGGTAGAAGAAATCACTAGCTCAGCATAACAACAGCCAAAGGAAAATTCCCATCATAATAGAAAAATTGTGTGTGTCTATCTTGTATAGGAAACTGGTGTTAAAATTCACCAGTTACAGGCATGCCCGGTGGTGGGGTCAGGCCATTGAAAGCTTTGTCCGGAAACATGGCAAGGCCTTTTTAAGGACCCATCGATTTGGATCTTTTGCCAGAGAGGAGGAGAACATCCCCTCTAAATGGTACATATAATGCTACAATTCAGTAACCTGCCAGATTAGTTTAAATCTCCTCCATCCTGGAATATTTGATGATTAGGAAAAGCCCTTCCTGTTTTTAATTGAATCTGACTGTCCAGGTACGTGAATGGCAAAACCTACATGGAGGATGTTGCTGATGCACTGGAGGAGGCCAAAGAGGAGATCTTCATCACAGACTGGTGGTATGTACACACACAGGGCCCAGAACTGCTTGTGGTCCACAATTTGCTGATG
>JAZGTK010014409.1:0-13756 GCA_036877625.1 Ambastaia sidthimunki
GCCGCAACTGCCCATGATTGGAGACATGAGCTATATCTAGAGACCAGAAAATCATGGAGACTTGGAGGTGGGCTTATTTGACTTCAAAGTAAAAGATCTTGGATTAGTTCAGTTTTTATTAAATGTCGTTTTTGTGTGTTAACAAATTTTAATTATTGTCACAGAGGCTGATGAGATAAAACACAGTGTTTCCTCAATCACATAAAGCAAATAACACAGATTTGTTACACTAATCCAGCAGCTTTTACATTTTTACAATAACAACATGTTATATTTGCAAGAGACAACTGTAATTATCTTCAGTGAAACTTTCATTCTAATAACTGATTAAAAAGGAAAGATAAAAGATTTGGATAAACTTCTACCAGCATAGAAATATTGTCGTGTAAACAGATTTACACACGCAGGATCTTCAAATCTTATACAGATTATACTTGAAACGGTCAGAAATGTGGAATCTGAACCATATGATGTCTCATCTGATGTCCATCTGATGTCACATACTCAACTTATGCCTTAAAGTGTATCTGTATATCATTGTATATCAAAGTATATCATTGTGTTCACAGTCAGAACAGAAAACACAACAGCTCTTATAATTTTCATGGTCTATTTCTTGTGAGGTTCTGGGTGTGATTTGCTGCAGCATCATCATGTTTATGCCCCGTTGACCTTCTATGTTGTTAATCGAATTAAACCCGACATGCTTCCACGCCCAATCTACTCATTATCTTCCTCCAAACAAAATCGAGGCTAGCCGTCGCTCTCACGCTTTTCTGGGCTGTAGTTTGGTAGCGTAATATTGAGTGAATAAATTGCATGAGTGAGTTCTCACGATACGTGGATTAAATGACAGATAGTTTTTTTGGCACAGTGATAAGCTCACTGAGGCTAATGTAGTTTAACAAAAAACATGCCAGAATTAGCTGTCTAAAGCCAATTATTAGCCACAAAGTGGACTGTAAGGATGTCTGTGAGATGACATTGATATTTATGCGCTCAGAACCTCTAAGGTAAATATTGCTAGTTAGTAGTGCTTGCTAAATCAAGCATAACAATAACTAACGCCACACCTGATGTTTTAAATCCCTAGTCTCGCATAGCCAGACTTGTGGCCAGTTTAAACAGAAAACACACATTGGATTCTTTGTGCATGGGCACTTAGTTCTGGATACCATGTTTGTTTTTGAGTCAGTCCTAACTCTTGCTCAGAGCACCTTAACACCATATGGCAACACCCTAGCAACCACCCACACTGCATCGTGGTGGTATCTTTTGCATGGGCAACCACTACTCACGAGTTTGCTTGCAATTATACACAATTACCAAACACAAATGTAATTTTCTCTGTACATTGGCCTCAATTATAATTGATACTTCTGCTCATATTTTCATAGCCAATGAGCTGTGCAGTAGTTACACTTTTGTTAAGACCAGTAAAATCTGCTTCATTTCACTTAATATTTCCATGTCATAGGTGGCTGCTTTACCAGCAGAAGCCCTAATGGCTCCTGTTCAGCTCATGTAGCATTTACAACACGTCGTCCTACAGGACAATGTGAAGCACTAACACCCAGATCTCTCCTGAAATGTTCTTTGAGCTTGTACAATTGAACACATGAGTGAGTCGTTTTGAACTTATTTTGAGTGCTGAAACCATAATATACACTTTTGTTTCTCTGCGGTTTCTCATAGATGTTTTTCTGTCTTTTGCAGCTTGCTTCTGGATCACAGTGCTGCTGATTTATTCATGACCATACAGAGGAATTTAGAAACTCCTGGCTTGAGCCATCGAGTGGCAAAGGTTGCCAGCTAATACCTGGTGCCTGTTGGATGTAAAGTGGTCTTCCTTCCTAACAAAGAGACTCATGAGACTTTAATTGACAAAACATATCCAATTTGAAACCACCTGCTGACCTCTAAGCCCCACCCATTTGTGTTTTGTTGCCATTGTCACTTATTTTTTTTCTATAACTCATGAAAGGCTGAAAGGGTTAAAAAAATGCTGCATATGGAGTAAAACTAGTAAAGACAGAGGTTAAACATATAAATATTTTACCATAACAGTCATGAATCTTTTACCCTGACTGTAAACTAGCCCTACGTGTCACAATGTCTCATTTGAATTGGATGCGTTTGGTTAATGTTAGGATGTGTATTGCTCAGTTACACAGCAATGAAATCTCATAAAAGCACACAGAGAATCTGTTTCTCTCTCACTGTGTTTCAGTATTTGCTGAATCCGGTTCAAACAGGAGACGGCCTCATGACTGAATGTCTGATCAGAGAGAAACAGTCATTCTGAAAAGTGAATGAGAGTGTCTGATTACATCAGACTGCGTCTCTCACAAGCAAAAAATCCAGACAGCTTTCTTTTAAAAAACAGAAACGGAACAGCAATAGAAAAGAGTTACAGATGAAAGACACAGGAAATGAAACGCTAAAATTTAGTTGTAGTCAGATTTTATAGCAATTGTATTTTCCTAACAATTTTGTCTCATTGCTCAAAGCTCCAAAAGTATCTCCACTTTTCTCAGTTCTTCAGGAAGCCCAGAAGCTACTGTACATGTGTAATACATTTGTGAACATTTCTTCAGCGAAGTAAAAGCATTACTGTGCTATGTCATGAGAGCCTTTAAATACAAGGTTTGACTTTATAATTGTCTTTTTGCATTATAGCAACATAATATTGTAAAATCCTTTCATAACTGCATGGACTTGCGATGATGCACTTTGTCTTAGCAACCATCCATCTAACACCATGACATCCTGGTGGCCAAATTAAATCAAAGCTGGTCGGAAAGTTTATGTAATAAATAATTAAATCTCTGTTTTTGTCTGATGACAGGACAAAACAGGTCCTGAAATATGCGGCTGGACATTAGCTGCTGTAGTGGGTCGTTTGTACAAAACAACTGCTGGGAGTGTCTTTAATTGGCCAAATAATTAACCACACAGCAATTAGCAGTTTAACCTGCAAATGTCTGACACTCGTTTTAGTTTTTGCGTGAATTGTAATGTGTATATGTGCGTTTTCGTGTGCGCGCCGATGGCACAAGACTGCGCTGGAGACGCGCTCAAAAGACACGCCACAAAAACTCAATCGTCTCCAGCATCCGGAGCGCAGAGGATAATGACTCTGTCCGTGTCAACAAGCTGATAAAACCGCACGCTTGACTTAACACATCGGCCAGCCTGCGAAGCTGCGAGTCCAACGCGTCTCCTTATTATTCCGGGAACCATCTGGTTCCTGCACAGCTGCCAAACGCGTTAGGCCACCGGCAGCCCGAGAGCAGCCACATCGCGCTCCGCTGTGGCTCACAATCCAACACAACCTGCTCTTCCGTGCCATGCGTCACGTGGACATAATGTCAGACTTCAGCCAATCAGAGCCGTCAAACCAATTATTATTATTATTATTCGAACCTGCGGCCCATGACAGTGACGTAATTCTTCTCTCCTCCTAAAGATGGCAGTAGAGTCGCGGCTACAGCTGGGGAGGGTGCGAGGGGTGTGAATTATTTAAGACTTTCCTGGACATTTTTTTTGTTTATCCTTTATATGCGGCGACACACAGAGTTTCGGGTGTAATAGAAAGTTTGGTGGCAATAACGTGGGCGAGAGGGTCATAATTGTGTTTTGAGTCTGAAGGAATGGAGCGAACTTGAAGACAAATTAATTTGTGTCTTTTCTTCCAGTCCAGATTCTGCTGATAAAGGAGCAGAATGACTTATTTTGCTGGTAATTAGTTTTCCCAGGTGCAAACATCGGATTGGCGTGTGTGTGGGTGTGTGTGTGTGTGTGTGTGTGTGTGTGTGTGTGGACAGGCTCTTGTGAGTCATTGCTCATATGGATAATTTAGTATTTTCATTCTGACAGTAGTGACCAGTTGTGTGTAAATGGAGTGTTTGGGTGGTTTATTAGCACAAACCTGATTTACTGTAAAGAATGCATTCATTATGTCCAGTTCACATTTTTCTTATTTCAAAGAAGACGTGGATTAATTTTCTTTAAACAAAATATAATTTATTTTTTTCTTTTGATTTCAGGAGGAATACGAGCCAGGAATGTTCTTGACAGGTTATGTAAGATGCACGTCTATTAACGGCTGATATATGAATAATATATGTATTAATACCTGAACTATATTTCTAGTTGGCAACACAAACAACAAATAGTTTATAACAAATAGTTGTTTGTCCGTTACATCCATGCTAAACTATTCAGAAGTTTATTTTCACAAAAAGTTTTAGGGAATAATTTAGATGAACAAATTCTCATATGAAAGAAGTATAATAAATTACGTCTTAATTTTTTTTGTCCTAGACTGTATTGAGAGGGTTCACAGTAATCTTACATGCGTCATCAATGTCTCAAACTGCTTAAATTTGCCAACATTCCAAAGTCTAAGTCAGAGATTTCAAAATGACAAAATGGAGACTTGTGAGTGATGATCTGGCAACCTCAGAGCAAAAACATTTTCTCAGTTAGTCTGGTCTCTTGTGTTTTGTCAGGGTTTCCATCCCTTCATAGCAACTGCAGATAAGAGAAGACTCAAGGCACTAGGCTGGCTGAACACAAAACAGATAGAAAACAAGGTGGAAGAAAGTATTTAGAAACGTGTCGGGCTGGAGGCAGAGGTGTAGGGTAGAGATTGCAGGACAGGGCGAAGCCAGAGTAAATCACAACAACAATACACAGTTTTGTCTCTATTTTAATATTTCTTCTTCTCTCTCTCTTTTACACACAGATCTACCTACAGGGCACCTCCAAGCGCAACACAAACATCAGGGGGAAACAAGTCAGGCTAACTGAAAGTTTTACTTCTGTGAAATGAACAGATGGAGAAAAAAATATAAGGTGAGTAATATAAGGTTGACTTAACATTAAAAATGTTAACGTGTGACAATTTCTGAATGTAATGTTTTTAGTTACCGGTGCAACCATAAGGTGTTGAGGTGGGCTTATGTGGAGGAGACCAGTTTGTTTAGGCCCCAGATATGAGCGGAGTCTCAAGCTCAAGTGAGTGCACATCATTTTAATATATGTCAAATATAGGAGAGACCAGGTGCAAGTTATAATGTCCTTCATAACTCACAGACTAATACAAATGGTTATTAGAAACATATCACTTTTTTCTGTATTGTACTAGCCTAATTATTTTAGTCAGTTCAATAAAATGCTTAAACATTTGAATAGAATCTTAATGATATATTTTATATATTTCAAAGTCATTTATTTACTATTAACATTTGTTTCATAACTAGTGCTGTAATTTCCCCCAACCTCACAGCCATGATAAAATATTTTAGTTTTTTTTGGGGCATCCAAAACCATCAAATTCCATTTTTGTTAAATTCTCTGAAAGTGAAATGATTACACAGATTTGTAAAGAGAGAACTCTGCTAAGCTTCTGGTAAATAGGTAAAAGCACTTTGGCTTGTTTGTGATTAAAGAAATGTTTTATGATACAATCGCCTGGTCTCCCCTACTGTTTATTTCTTTAGTCTAAAACTTTTTTAAGTGGGAAAACTACTTGGTGCAATTTAAGTTCCCTCTGCTGACTGTTAAACCAGACCAGACGTCTTGTAGTTACACAGTACAATGAATGTGTACATCCAGTTCTAAAGTGCTATTGGCCTTGTAATGCTGATATGCAAATGTAAAATGAATATGGATGTCATGTTAATTTCCCTTCAAGTTTCATTACCTCTTCCTATTCAACAATCAAACACAAGCAGTGCTGTCAGCGATCGTTTGCTTTGTTGAAGAGGACACAACCCCACCAAAGAAGTGACTGGAGATTCTCCAGAGGTTGTATGAACTGTAGGGATGTTAGGAGACCTGTCTTGTGTGTTGATGTGTGCAAAAAAATGTTGAAAGCATTCGAGTCAAAGTCACATTCATGGGAATGTCATTAACATTTCAGTATCGCTTCATTCTCGTAATGCAATTATTCATAATGTTACGCTAATGCCAGTAAAACTTTCTGGAATTTACAGAATGGAGGAAAATGGAAACGCTAGGATGCTTGGAACTGAGATGCATTAAATCGAGAGGATTTTGGTATCACCAGGAAATCCAGGCCAATGTAGATCTAAATCTGATTCTGTTTGCAATTGCAGCCCAACATCTTCCGTTCCAGATCTGAAGTGCTGTCTACATAACTGAACATCAGATCTTCTCTCCAGTATGTGTCATCTGTGTTTAGTGATAAGAGGATGGGGTGGAGGTTATTTACACCTGATCATTTCCAATCTACAAATCCAGCTAATGAGCATTTATGAGTCTTTGTGACTGAATTATATACAAGAACCAAACACTGTTAGTTCCAGTAGCCTGAAGTTTAGTTACTCAGATGTTTAACCACAGGGCTTTATGATTTAGGTGGTGTCAGTGTTCTTAAGCAGGGTGTGGTGGTGTAGTGGTTAAAGCTCAGCCTGATAACCCAAAGGTCCTACGTTTGAACCCTTGAGAGTTTCATAGTTCCCTTATCAGCACCGGGCCCCTGAGAAGGGCACTTAACCCCAGCTTACACCTGAGAACTATTCCTTTGATATTTGAAGTGGCTTGGGTAAAAAGCACCTGCTAAATAACAAAATTATTTATTTATATTCTATTTCAAAAGAGCTTAATAATAAAGGATAAGACTACAAAATTACAAAATAAGAAGCGGTAACACTGCACATTAAGGCCCATTGCATTGTGGGATACAATATTCCACACATTTTTTTTGTTTTGGTAAATGTAGAAGGTATTCATTATTCTACTGTGTATACTGCTAAATAGTAATTGTAGTTTGAGTTCAAGATATCTGAAAATAGCCGCTGTCATTTTACTAAACAAATTGCTTTAATTCAACCTCATGTTAAAGTAGCAATTCAACAAAACACCTTCATATTTTTTGCTGCCTCAAATGGTAAATTACATAAGCATCAATATTGTCTTGCTGAGAACAGTTTCAACCATAAAATGGCATTTGAAAACATTCAATTTGCTGCCATTAAATAAAAAACCTTTTTTTCTGCAGAGAAAATGCTTGTGTCTTAGAGCAGGCGAGTAAAGGATGCACGATTTTTAGTGTGTGTGTAAAAACTAAAAGACAATTTTTGTTGTTGCAAGCTAATGAGATTAAAGCAATTAACATTTACATTAATGCAAAAAAGCGGACAGGCTGCAGAATTATTTGTGACACATGACTGAATATTTAATCATTATGTGTTAAAATCCTCAGGTCCCTATTTCAAAATCCATTTTTTGTTAGTGTTGGAGAATGGACATCTGTGGCTTATTGCTTATATAACAGCGTGTACATCATTATAATTCCTCATTGCTGAACGTGTCAAAATGTATTAAACCTCACAAATGTGTCTGGTGTGTATTGGCAAGTTGTATGAAGTTTTTGTCTTTTAAAATCCATAGTTTTCTACAGCAGACACTATTGTAACTATTGTAAAGCCGTCAGTTTGTTATTGATATGAATATAGTATTAGAGAACATTTTCAAGGTCCTTTTAAGATTTTAAAGTTTTAAGAAGAGTTTTAATGTGTTGCTGTTGGTTAACGTTGGCTAGGTGGTTGCTAGGGTGTTGTGAATGGTTGCTAGGTAGTTTTTGTCCAAGGCAAAAGAGGCCACAGATACTGTAAGTTTCTCTAATAGTCTTGTCTCTAGATTTTGCTTTTGCATCGCCACTTCATTTTTCCATCACTTTTTATTTCCAACGTCATTCTCTAATGCTTATATTTAAAACAGAATGAGAGCTACTGTCTAAACTGACAGTTTAACCGCACTGTACTGTAATGGAAATGCTGCCCCAGCAATTTAATCCAGAGACCGTCACAAACACGTCTGACCAGACCTTTATCTTCACAATGCAGACAGTTGGAAATCAAAATGGCACGCTGGCCTGTTATTTGTCAGCGGATTTGTTAACATTGACAAGCACAACCTTTTATTGATACACCCTCACGGACAACCACTGAGCAAGATGTGTTATAACCTTTGAAAATATCACGGCAGCCATCATATTTTCAGCTATTTTCCCAAAAAAAGGTCTCTTGGTGGACTCAAAGGGTTCTGCTCTTAGCGATCATTTCAGGGAGATAAGCGTGTTAATAATTGATTACAGCGTTTTACAACAACTTAAAGATTTTTCCGCTCTGCAACAGCCCTGTTTCATACGGCCCGGTTCGTGTTTTGACCCCGTTCACCCACACGCTGCAGAAAACGTCTTCGTCTGTTCTGTGTTTTACTACTCATCATATTTTATTCAAAAACCAAAATGAGCACATTTGCTTTGTTTACCTGCTTATTTCCTCTTCATGGTGCTAAAGTATTCTTTTGAAAGCAGGCATGTCTTATATCCACACAGTGTAAATAGCTTTCTCATTGTTGCATCATCACTTCCCGGGCTGGCACAGGTTTGGTGTGATATATGGAGGTTGTTCTCTTTATGTTTTTAACATACTAAACTTGTCACCAGCTCTTTTCAGGCATTATAGGCATTATATTTGTTTTTTTAATGTTTTTTTAATGCATTCATAGCTACTGTGTGTTGTATAGTGTATTTGATAACAGTGTTAAATGTAATGATTTAAAACCAGGGTTAATCTTAAACAATGTTTGCAAACATTCTTGACAGTGTTTAATCAAAATTGATTAATATTAGAATCTATTAGTCAAATTATTTCAGAGAGAGGCGATTTCCATTATGTTTATATTCATGCATATTTCTGCCTGATACACATTGTAGCAGAGATTCGAGTAAATGAGATGCAAATACAAGGCCTGGGTGTTGCATTTGCATCGGTTTCGTTTACAGAAAAGCTTTTTACTTCTGCATTTTCAGGAGACGACGTCTTTGTGCCACACAAAATGAGACAATCCCCCTGTTTGCAGACTTGGCTAAAGTTGACATTTCATCTGTTCCTAAATCAGATTTCATGTAAAGCAGAAACAAAATGCTCCGCAACAAAGAGACTGGCTGCGGAGACAACATACATAATTCAGCAGAGTGCGTCTGTGGTTTTCTTTGTGTGTTTGCGTTGTGTGAATCGGATAATTCAGTTTCCTTTGATAGGCATTTATCAATTCACTCACAAATACTTCTCCAGCGTGACAGGGGAGCTTAATTTCTGCCGCGGTGCTGATGTGGTGATCAGATTCAAGCCTCGCCGGGCCTCTGCCTGCCTGTGTCCTGTCTGACCTCTTCTTCAGTTTATTGAAGAAAGGTAGGCGAGGAAACACGGGCATTGTGGGTAACCGCTGTCTGTGTTTGGGCTTTTTTGAATTCAAAGCATGTCCCAGCAAGGAAACGTTGGGACAGCAGAAAAATAAGAGCAGTGAGGTTTAATGCTAATTGAGAAAGGCAAAACACATAAAAGTGCTGACAAACTGACGATGAGACACATCAAGTAGATCTGTTTTGATATTTAGTCTATGTTTACCCCTTTCTCTCTGTTCTATTGTGGCTTAATTTGATTCACTCAGATCAAAACCTTCACCAGATATACAGATATTTATATTGTATTTGTAATATTTTATACGTTTTGTGATCCATCAGGTGACATTTAACGTTTACAGGGTGGACAAAAACCCAAGTGAAACCTTTCCAGTTAGCAACTGTAATTTTAGTTTATAGCGTGATAACTCAAAATGCTGTTCATATACTGTTTCGATTAACAGAGCTTGTTAACAGGGCTTGAAAGAAAAAAGCATTTTGATTCATTACACCTCTGTTATGATTGCAATCAAAAATGAAAGCTATATGTCATCTTTATTCCAACCCATCTATTTAACCTGTACTGTAGTCTTTCATTAATCTTATATAGGCTGTAATTTACATTTTTATTTACCTGCTTTTATGTCTCTGGCATCACCCACAACTGTCTTAATGGATATTTAACCTCCACACCTTAATCGGGTTCCCATATGCTAATCTGGTATCATTGTATGCTTACCTTAGTGATATTCTTGACACTGACAGCTGATAGTATTATTAATCAGGGCAGAGATAAAGCAGATGTCATCACTTCCTGCTGGGCCTGTTGCTATGGGATTCCAGGTGCTGCCATGATGCATGATGGGAAATTTTCATGATGCAAAGAATGCCATGTAAAAATTCTCTGTAAGTAAATTCTATTTCTTTGTATTATGCAGCACTCTGAAATGCTTGAAATGCTACATTTTTCTGTTATATATTCAGTCTATTGACCAGTAAACTGTTTAATTGATTGTTGATTGTCTGACAGTTGTGCTAGTTTAATTTCTTTTTAAAGGATGTAGTGGCTTGTGTTACTTCTAAGGGTTCATGTCAAGCAATAACATTAATAAAATGTCTAAAAACTTGAACGTTCCTAGATCTTGCAAAATAACATTTTTAACATTTCTGGTACTTAATAAGAACAGTAGGGAAACATTTTTCAGCCTAAAATTGTTAACTATGGCAGGCTTTATATTTGCGGTAGTGACCTGATCATACATGTTTCCTGTATTGATTTCTTCATAAATGATACTGGCACAGTACAATGTATAATGCTTTATGCAGAGAGATATAACAAACTATTTACATAATACAATATGAACCCCCCATGCATGCAATAAGCGAAAAGAAAATGGCTCTCCTTTCTCTTCTGTTCTGGCACACAGTGAATGAACATGTTGAATGAATGAGCTGTGATTTGGCAACGTTCTGGCCCTTGTGTTTTTCTTGGTATTTTGAGGTTGGTCATCATCCAATTGAAAGCCTGGGGAGAATGTGAGGAAAGACATTATTTATGTCCTCTTTGTGCTTAGCACATTAGCATGATAATTATAGCTCATAGTCAATTACGTAATCAAAACACATAGAATCATTTGGCAGTCGCTCTGTACTGAATGCATTACGAAAGCAATGTTTGCATCTTCCACAATATGGATCTAATTACCGCAAATCCAAAACAAAGCGCTGCGTGAAAGTGTGACAATGGAATTAATTTAAACATTTGTAGTGAAACAGAGCGATTATCCATTTTTTACGACAGTTGTTTAAAACAGCAACAAAAATGCTATTAAACCAATTATGACACTCAACATTTCTGCAACAGATTTATACTAAATTGTTATGTGTCAGAAATGCACAGAATTGGCTTAGCTGAACGTTTTACTTAGCTTAACTAGTACTGAAAAGACGTCTTTATAACAACAAACTCATTTGGGCAATTCCTTTTTAAATGCAAATAATTTTTGACCCCTAGTAAATGTTTTCAAATAAAGTTTAACCACTTAGCTATATGAATCATACAATTGAATAGGTTAAAAATAAATAGAACGTGCTTTTATTATAACAGCTCGCAAAAGTGTTCATACACCCTATTGCACATCCTGGCAGAGAAAAATGATTGAACATTCAAGACTTTTATTTGTCACATACATAATTATATGCAGGATACAACCAGCAGTGAAATGTAAGACCAGCAGTGAAATTTAAATGGCTGCCGGGTCAAGGTGTGATCAAGAAGAGGCTTTTTATTGGTGCGTTTCATTATTAACCGCTTCATTGCCGTCTTGCACCTTGTGGGAGGAAAAATGCTTGTTACCCAGAGGTCATGCAAAGAAAAAATCAGAAACATTAGAATCTGCTTTCCTTTGAGACTCGAGTTTATTTTCAACTGTTTGAGATGCTGCTAGCATCCATCAAGACGCTCACATAAATGTAGACATTATCATAACCTTATTATTGTTGGAAGAGTTGAAGGTTTATATTTCACTCGACTTGGATCACCTCGCCTTTAGCTAGTCCGCACGCTGCGAATGCGCACATGCAAGCGTCTTGTAGCCTCATACATCATACATTAGCTGCAAGGTTAGATGGGGGACGAGCTGGGAAAATCAGTGTCTTAGAAATTGAATATAATGGTTTAAACTACAACAAACATTGCAGTATGGTTGCAATGCAAAAGTTTATGGGCATAATGGGCAGCACACTGTGTTTTTATACGGTAAATACCCTCACGAAGGTCAAAATGCCCCTAAAATTATTTCCAGGGGCCAAATATTGGCTCCTAATAGGAAGGCTCATTTCTGACACAGGTGCGCTAGAATGAATACCTGCAGGTGCTAATGAGATCAGACTGTATCATTAGACGCTCTCATTATTGTCTTCGCATACAAGGTAAAAATAATATCAGGATGAAGAGAAACTGGGCAGACTTTTTTTTTAATGTCCTTCTCAAGAGAGCGAGGGAAAACTCTCACTCTATTTTCACATCATTATAAACTGAGATGCTTTTTCATCTTAAATCCATTCTCATGAGACTCCATGTGTGTAGGAGACATGCCAGTTTCTTGCAGCGTGGCATTTGTGCTCTCACACCTTTAGAGAGGCGTAATTACTTGCGGCATTGAATGTAGTGAAAAAAGCACGAGAAAAAAAGTGCAAACCTGTCGTCTCAGAATAGCTTATGCTCTGGAGACCCGAGACCATAAACCAGATTACAGCTAAAGTCAAAACTCTTCCTGTATTGTTTTAGGATTTGTGTGATTTTTACGTTTATATTTATATTCTTAGCAGACGCTCGAGCGATAGAGACGCAGCATATGTCGCATGGGTTGCATTTAACTGTCGCTTGCATTTCTCTCGCAATACAACAGATCAAGAAGGATTAGCACAGAGTTTAACAAGGGTACCGTAATGTTATGCCTGCATTAGTTATGGCAAGGCAAACAGTGTGAGCAGAGTGACAATGTTTGATGCATTTTGTGTAGGGTTCAGGTAGATAGGAAAGTTTAAAAGTTTAAACCATAGCTGCATTTAAATGTAGAAGTGAATTATCACTCCGTTTGTGAATACAGCAGTAACGCCCAATATTGTGATTGTTATGATAACTATAATGTTTAGGCATCTCACATCTTTAAATGAGAAACATGGATCTCAGACTGTTTAAAAGTTTGGTTTTATCTATTTTTTTATTTAAAATTACCTTTATCTAGCTAATTTAGCAATAATTAAAAGTCTTTGTGGTGTTATTGTAATAATACCCAACAAAAAAATTATTTACAATAAACCATACTTCATTTTAAATAGTGATGGTCTTTAAAGGTTACATGCCTGTGTTCTTTTTTCACTTGATTTGGTAGCAATATTACAAAGCGTCAGTGTTCTTCCTGTCTGTATAATTGTAACGTTTGCTTTCTTCAGGAGTCAATTCAGTTGTCACTCCTGTCAGTAGCCAAAACCAGTGTGTACAGAGCAGCATTACACATTCAGAGTAGAATAATCAACCATATTTAGTTGTGGGGTGTATACGTTTTCTGTACATACAGTAGTACATATTGCCATCTGAAAGCCGTATTTGGTTTTGACTTTTATGGATTAACCCTGACAGAGAGTTGCAGGGAAATCCCCTTTAAAAGCAATGCCAGTTTTAATACTGATGAAATATTAAATGCTAAACGTTCACAGGGTAAGAGGGTGTGACTACAGGGGGTTTTCCAGCCATGTTTGCTGAAATTAAAGTTGCTTTAAGCTGTAGTAGAAACGTTCGGAAAGTCGGTTTTAACTTACACCTCCTCTGTGATTATATTACGATGTTCACAAACGTTTATACGTGATATAAAGCATCAGACAGCATGTGTGAAAATAGTCCCCACGGGGCAACATGCATAGGGAGGATTTATTTGACTGTCACCGCCAATATACAATACAATTTAAACTGCAATCACATTTTAGGGCATAGTTTAAAAGGCAATGTGATCACAGAATCACCCATCTAATTCT
>JAZGTK010014410.1:0-13756 GCA_036877625.1 Ambastaia sidthimunki
AAATGTTGAGTAATAGTGCATAATTATTAAAAATAATAAATAAGAAAAACGTGGCAGAGGGCACGAAGGACATTTCCTATTGAAATACATTAGATGGAAAGTCATTCTGAGTGACATGAAAAAAACGTGAAATTCGTGTCCATGTACACGAATTAATAGATTAAATTTCGTGGCTATATCACGAACTGCCGTGAGACTGGGTTGACTTTAATCACACACTAGACCTTATAGATATTACACCCTAACGTGGGAGATCACTGATCATCATCTTTCATCATATTTCATGGATAATAAAGACTAGTGTAATGGACACGGGAAACCAGTGGGATCCATATGCAGCTTTATTTAAACAATAGTAAACAGGCAGGGGTCAACAACAGCAAACAGTAATGGCAGAGGCAAACCAGAATCAGGGCACAGGCGAAGTTCGAGGCAGGCGGCAGACAAAGGGAAATCCAATATACAGGCAAGGGTCGAGGCAGGCAGCAGACAGAGAACGTAATCCAGATAACAGTCCAGGTAACAAGGCAGGCAGCAAACAATCAGATAACGAGAGACAGACCAGGGTAATAACAGATATCCAAAACAGGTAAACGCTCAAAATTGCAACCAGAGGAAAACAAGACTTCGCAATGATGCAGAGTTTATGTGTGGTTTAAATACAGAGTCCTTAATGATAGATTGCTTGCAGATGTGATGACAGGGGCGTGGTCAGCCCCAGGCAGCTGACCCATGGTAAATGTAGTTAAACCAAATTAATATTCAGGCGACATTCCCACTGACGGCCAGGAGGAGGCGGTGCGGGAACCTCAGACATAACAACTAGATGTTAGCCTGATAGCTCCACATTATCAAAATTAGCAAAACAATTAGCCCAACCACAAAAGGTAAATTAACAAAATGCCCTGCCCGACCTATCTAACCTACTCAGAACACCCATAAAAGCTAATGAGCTAGATGAAATGACTAGCAGTATGGACTTTATCTTCAGCAGTATGCTAGATACTGTTGCAACCATCAAATTAAAAAAATCCACAGAAAAAAGTACTTCACCATGGTACAATAATAACCCCTAACCCTGACTCTCACAACTCTCAACCTTGAGCGGAAATGGAGAAGCGAATCTGAAGGTATTCAGATTAGTCTGGAAAGACAGTGTGTCTATTAAAGGCTCTAAAAGCCACAAGGTTGCACATCTTAACACACTAATAGAAACAAATAAAACAATCCTACGTTTTTATTTAATACAGTTGCCAGATTAACAATTAAACAAACACTACATGAGAACAATGTGTCATCAAACTTTAGTTGTAACGACTTCATGAACTTTTTCAAACAAAATCGAAACCATATAAAACAACTGAAAATATATAACCCACGACTACATCTAATGAGTTTTTATCATGAGATATCAGTCCCGGGGTAGCCCAGATTACACCTGCTCCAGTATGGATCCAGTATCTTAAAATGTCTACAGATGATCCCATGAGGAAGATGAGGATGCCAACTCCAAGACGCCAACAACAACTGTGATCCTATTTCTGCAACATCTGCAATTCTTAAATCATTGCAAATAACAGTTTTCTGGCAATGTACATTCTGTTGCATTTCTGAAACAATATGTACTGTAAAAAGCACTAAACAAAGAAATGTGAATTGAAGTGAGTCTTTGACTTGTCTTCAGTAGACATGTGTATGCCAAATTTTCTATATCAGTCTTATATGTGTTGAAACCTGAGGTTCTTATACATAAAGGTTTTAGGAAATGGAAGAAGGTTCATTTAATATCTGAAGTGTTTACTTTTTACAGACGACAGACCAGAGTCTGGCAGACCAGAGGTCCAAGAATACCTCCAATCGCAACACAAGAATCTTAGAACTGCCTGTCATCAAAAACGTGTCTTCTGCAGTGTTCAGAACTGAAGGAGATTATGTTTATTTGAATGCTGTGTTCTGCTCGGTAAGAAAAAATGTTAATTATGTGATGAGTTACAATATCTGTTTTTCGTTTCAGAAGTGTTTAGTAATGAATCATTTGATAAACTGCCATTCAATACTGTTTGTATCACTGTTTATATCATGAACTTTGTGCATTGATCTGATGTTTGGGGCCACTGCTTTGTGTTTGTTTTAGAAATTATTTTGATTTAGATACATAATTTCAAAGTCACCCAAACACAGTTTGTGGAAGCTTAGGTTTATAGTCAGACAACATATATTCTCATCTGCCTATAGAAATGACAAAATGTCTTAAGAAAGAAATGTCTACTTGTTAATGTACTGTAATATTTCCGGAGTATTCTAAGTACTTCTGAGTATTCACTCAGAGTGAACTTTAATGATCAACCCAAGAGAAGCTGGTCTATATCTTCATAGAGTGAGAAGAGGTCTCTGCTAAACACATCCATCTGCGCGTGATGTTTAAAGCCCTGATATCTGCCCTGGGTGGATTATATTCCTTGTTCTTATGAACCCAAAGCAACTGACTGTCACGAACTACATTACCCAGAACCCCATGCTGGGACCACGCCTGCCACAGGTGGTGGCGATTAGTCTCATTAGAGACAAAATATAAGCTCACCAGTTCTGCTGCTCTGGGTGAAGTCTCGTTTTGCCCCGGCTAACGTTTCTGAGCATTCTCTCCTGTGGTTTCTGGTTTCCTGGTTACGTTTTGGACTGCCTTCTCGTTTTTGATTGTTTACTCTTTTGTTGCCAATAAAATGCTGCACATGAATTCTCGTGTTTGACCATTCGTTACACTGACCAAAGAATTTGATGACTCACATCATAACTATAAAGGTTTTTAACTTTAGCACAAAGTTTATTTCTGTGTATTTTCCACAGTTGATGAATGGAAAATTATAATTTTAGGATATTCACTTCAATATGTCCCACTCCACCCTAGTTCTTGCCTTTTCTGGCCACTAGTGGCCGCTTCCGGGACTGTTTTTGGTTTTTGAGTAAATTGTTTTATCTGTGCCACCTGTGTGCCCGTAATTAGTGGGCTATTTAAGCAGCAGAGCTTCGGTATTGTTTACGCCAATGCTCGTAAGTCTCTGCACGCTATCTTTGTGATTTGCTATTTTCTTGAGTTTGTTGATTAATCTCCTCTAGTTTTCTTTGGTTATTTTCCGGGTGATTACCCTGTGGTTTTGTTTCCTGTTTTTTCTAAAAAAAATTATTTTGCTAATTTGTTTTTTGAAAGAGGCTGTTATGTTCCTGTCTGTCCTGAGTTTAACAAATGAAAAAGTTCATTTGTTAAACTCCTCTGGATTGCTATCTAAGCGTTTCATCTCTGAGTTTTACCATCCATCTCCAGCGACTCGAGTTTGAGCCCCACTTGGCCGTGACAATATAATTGGTCATTTACTTAAGACTTGTTGTTCCCCCCTTCTGTCACTCACTCATTGGTGGGTGGATAGAGACACTAGGATTTTGACTTGGGAGACTGGTCACTCTGCTTTTTATATAAGAAAACAATGAAAATTGGCTTTAAAAAATAAGCAGCAATAGGAATTAGCAAGTGGAATTTACATGCCAATCTCCACCCAGATATCAGAGTATAAAAAGAAGATGGTGTGATGGCATTCTTCTGAGCCGATCCATGTTTGTATTTCTTTGCTTCCCCTTGTTTTGCTGGACTGGACTTACAATGCCTTTCAGTGATCTCTCTCTGGCAGAGTTCCTCTGAGTGTGTCGGTTGCACAAATGAGCAAGTTTCCTCTAAAGAGTGAATTCCTATAGATGTCATCATGTCTTTCCCTCGGACGGCCATGGTCTCTGCCTCAGATGGTTGGGCCATGCTCTTGCTGAGGCAGCGTTCATTGAAGGTTTGTGTTCTCACTTTGATGGGACATTGCAGTTGTCCTTCTTCTGTAAGAAGCAAAGAACCACTTCGGTTGCTCTCTGCGATACCCCTTCTATATCTGCTGCACACAAGGGCGCATCAGTAAGCCTCGAAGGCAATTTGGAAGATAAAATGGATGAATATCTGTCGGGCGAGTCCCCACACTACCTCCATTGCCCAACACTTTCGTCCGGGCCGGTTGAGTATCTGGAAGAGATGTTTGGACCCCCTTACTGTCACTCGCAATGAGGACGAGTTATCGATTGGACCATCGGAGGATAACTCCATCAAATGTGAATGACTCAGGGATGCCAGCACTGGACATGCTCCTCCCCACCCAGGGCAAGGTAGGGGCCCTATTCCACCCTTTGGGCTCGTCCCTAGAGTTTCCGTCTTCTCTGGGCCAGTCTTGTAGAGAGGCATTGACACCCCTGGTGTCTGGTTGCCCTCTGCCTTCCCCTCTTGTGACTTTGCTTTTCTGCCCCTCAGAAGAGGCGAGATGCCACAGTACAGCTGTCAGTTTGACTTTACCTGTGGTCGGCCACAGTGCATCCACTGTCTTGGGCACAACGATTGTTCCACTACAGCGTGGTGTCTTAGGGACTGGCTTGCCCATCACCAACCCACCCCAACCCATTGCGCCGAATCATTCATCAGAACGATTCGGCTCAGCTATACGATACAGTTCGCCAGGTGCCTGCCCAGGTTCTTTGGCATCCTTTTCTCCTTAGTAGGATAGCACAGCAGTCTTCTCTAGGGAACTTCTCTACAGAAACTCTAGGGACGAGTCTTGCATATGGAGATTTTTGGTGGCCCCACCCCCAAGTAGTCCAGTTTATATGGCGCAAGTGGATTTCTTTGCATTTCAGGAATCAACCCATTTTCTGTTTAGGTATTCTCTGACCGGAGCTCCCCTTGGTAAGGATGCTTTAGCACACAGCTGGTCCCAGGGTCTACGCAAGTACACTTGTCCAATTAACCTGATTGCACAGATTCTGTGTAAAGTCAGTGAAGATGAGGGGCAAATCTTGATGATGGACCCTTTTTGGCCCTGTCAGACTTGGTTCTCAGAGCTGATGCCCCTTTCAACAGCTCCTTCCTGGAGTATTCCCCTGAGGTAGGGGCTTTCTCAGGGGCAGGGCACGGAACCCCTGGAAAACCTAGGTGATTTTCCACCAGCAGTAGTGAACACAAACTTATTGCCCTCTCTCAGAAGATGGCTCTCCTGACAGTGCTCGCTTCTATCAAGAGGGTTTGGGGTCTGCGAGCCCTGTCTGTATTCAAAGAGGGCCTCCAGTTTGGACCAGGATTTTATCACTTTATTCTAAGGCGTCGTCTGGGATAAATGCCCAAGATTGTGGATTCCATTCTTTTGGCTTACCAATTCCAGGTTGTGCCATCTCCTTTTAGAATATGTGCACACTCAACTGGTGGGATAGCCTCATCTTAAGTGCAGAAACCCGAAACCCTAGAGTCACTACATCAACACAACGTCTTGTTCCCTTCATCGGGGAACAGAATTTATATGCATTTTTTTTGGGCAGAGTCTTGAAGGAGGGGAATTTTTGTGACTTTTTCCAAACTCTAATATTTGACATCTGTATTTGCCTCAAGTTGATTCAAGGTAACAAGGTAACTTAATTACAGTAAGTTATTAGAAGGTAAGTGACAATATAGAAAACCAAATTCTTTGTTCATTAATGTTTTAAGGGAAGAGCTTTTTAGAATCAAAATATAAAAAGTTAAATATACTGTATGTATTCATAATCTATCATGAATGATTCCACAGCATCTACACAGTGTTTTCCAATTTAAATCTTTTATTGATATTTGCTCTTGTGTGGATATGTATGTCTCTGAAATGTAAAATGGGATGTATTAACAGTCTTTAATAGCCACAAAAAGTGTGACCAAAAAAAAGTATATCAAATCAACATTATCTTCATAAATTTAAGATGCAACAAACATTGTGAAGAATTTGAAGCTAACTGAAAAAATTGGCCCTATTCAACAGAGACAAATTGTGCTGAATGTTAACTTCTGAACACTGTTAACCTGTTTTATATTTATTATTAAATTACACACTCATCGCAGTAACATTCTCGATTCAGCCAACCAACGGCTTTATAACCCTGTTAATTTTCAAAAAAAAATCATGGATGAGACAATGAAATGTGCCTGAACATCACAACCTGAACTAAAAGCAATTTGTTTTGTTGTTTCTTATGGACCTGTAAACATTTATTAATATAGGCTACATTATAGTTGCTCATTATAGTACACACTGTGCAATGTCTTACATTACTTTAGTAATTTCACAGTATATGTATCTCTCTGTTCCTCTGCCCGTATCATCTGGATCATAGTATGAGTCTATAATGATGTTTGCTGAAATGCAGCATACTGTAAAACACATAGCCTGAGGTCAAGCATAACATCAAATTAGCGACTCCTCCAAATCCCCAAGTCATGACTCCTGTCAATTTTTTTATTAGTTTTTTTTTTACTTTTCAAGTAAGCATGATGGTAATTCTGATTCCAGCTAATTTGGAAAGACATTTTCTTTTGAACTACCTTTCTTCTGTTGATCTGTACTGGGTTCTGTGGAAGGAATTTGTGGTGCAGGTCTGTACAGGTTAAGCACAAAGCATGTTAAAACAACTGCAGCACAGATTCCAAGAAAGATTCTACATGAGCCCCCAGAAACACTCTTTAACTCAATTTAACATTGAATGTCACACAAATGACAGACTGTCTATCAGATTAACTGTAATAAAATGTATCAAATGTGTTTCTTGGACAAAAATTGAACATGAAATGAATACATACACTAAACATATTCTGGTCTAATCTATGTTGTTAGCCCTTGATAAATTTAAAATAATCAGGTTCAAATTTTCATCAGAATATTTTTTATAAATTTATTACAACTAAAATTTTTAACGTAACATAACATTTTGATAATTGCTGTTGAGTAAAGAACAACACAATTGTGTATACACAATGCAGGAGAACTATACAATGAAAAACATTTTAAAAGGAAAGGAAAATAGTGTTATCAGTGCAAATATATTTGTATTTAAATGCCCTTACAAAAAACATGTTTATTGCTATTCCCAAAGTATACCTTCATCAGAAACATAGATTTCTTGTATACAGAGGAAGCAATATCTTGATGAAACATTAATGAAAAGAAAACAGACTAAGAAACTGTATTCCATTTTAATATAAAAATGTGAAAATTTGCAATTATGTCCTGACATACACATTAACCAGAGGGTTTCAGACACAGATGTGACATTTATCAAATGCTGTTTGGGAGTATTTGAATAATTTTCCATTGATGCTTCACACGCAATCTGTTCCTGGCCGTCCTGCCATGCGGGGAGGTGGGTAGGATTTACCAGCAGCTTTGTTTCCACAGTTACAGCAGAGCATACTACCACCGATGATAGTAAGAGCCGAGGCCCCCCACCCCACATACAGAGCCTTGCCAAACTCATACCTGTGATCACAAAATGAACAACCTGGATAACAGCCATCTGAAGTGATCATTCCACACAATCAGAGTCAGATGGTTAGGTTACGTTACCCTAAGTAGGAGGCGTTTTTAAAATAAAAAAGAAGGAAAAGGGTGATAAAATGACGTAAACCTATGACCCAACAATCGTTCAGAGAAGAACAGGCTAAAAGAGGGATGGTAGGAAGATATGAGGGATGTGAGGGGTTGTTCAGGGTAGGGCTGAGAAGCTCAGTCCAGCAGACATCAACAGAGAATGTGAATAGACAGGAAAGATGAGTCAGGCGTTTAATACATCTAATTTAAATTAAACTTTTGTACAATCTACACATTTCTGCACTTACAAAGCAAAAATTCAATAAAGTTCATGTTTTAATGCTCTGATCAGCAGTTGACTCCTGATGCTCACCTTGCATTGGTTGGAGTAAATGGATCAAAAAACTTCCGTCGTATGTTTTCTCCATACCAGCTTGTGGCAGCAAGAGCAAGAACACTTGTAGAAATAAAAGAAACCTCACATGATGCAAACTGCACATACGGTTATTGAAAGGCTAATTAAACATAAAATTCATACTTAAAATTAATAACAAATATCTAAAAAGTATCTTACATATTCTTGTTCATTTGTTTTTCTTTTCTCCTCAACGTTAGTATTGCACATGAGGTATTTCAATAAAATACAGTATTAGTAATGTAATCATTAATATTATAAACAGCCACATATCTGCAATGATAAAGAGAACGCCTCCAGCCAGGACAACTTTATTCTTTTGTTCTTTGTCATCTGCCAGGCAGGTAGTGCACTTCATACCAACAGCAGCTACCATCACAGCGATACCACACAGAAAGATGGAAGTGATCATGAGACCTCGAGCTCCCTGAACTTCAGCTAAAATGAGAGAAAACTTTGACTCACTGTTACTTCACTAACACAACATTTCTGCACTATATCTAGGTTGCTAATCAAATAATACATTCTATAAAATCATTAAAATAAAATCATTATGCTAAAAATGACATTTACAGCTAAAAGGTTTGTTGATAAAGAAATCTTTACATGCGTCTGTAAGTTAGTATTTCAACCAAAAACCATGAAATAAACATTGTAAAGAAATAATTTAGACCACAAATTTACTGGTTTGAATAAATACACAGAAAAGTATTACTATTGTATATAAATGAATTCAAATTGTGTACTTCAGTTTTACTGCATAATTTTGTTGCGTTAAGAATCTCTGTTTGTACTTGTACTTTACTTCATTTAACATTACCATTTTATTGCCTTAATTTCTTTTTCAAGACTTATAAAAAACACAGTTAGGCAATAGGCATACAAACAACAAAACTAAGGCTGACTGACGGTGGTACATTAAATGAATTATAATTTAGGGTCTTACATAAATTAATTTAACTGTTTTTTAACTCAGTTATGAGTTAAATACATTAAAATATTTAGTTTTAAAATATAAACACATACATAATAAATATTAAAGTTTTTGTTTAGGCATGTATGCTACTTGCTCAAGAATTCAAGGTATTTGCCCAACTTGTCTAAGCACGTGTAGGATATGGTCAAGGTGTTTGGCTGGAGTTTTCAGATAACTTTTACAATAAAAGTGAGTTGTGGTCGCAATAAATAAATCAAGATAATGGGTACCTGGTAGCTGTAATAAGGAGTCATAGATTTTGCACTGCATCTGTCCGGTGCTCTGGGCCACACAAGACTGCCAGAGACCCTCGTACATGGCCTGGGCTGTGATGATGTTATCACCTGCGTAAGAAGACATCTTCCATTCTGCCATGGCTGTAGATGTGATTAAACCAATAAGTCCCAAAAAAGCCAGGATGTACCCGAGAAGCTGGAGCCCTGCATTGGCCATTTGTTCAAAGTATATTATTAATAAAGCTGTATAGACTTTTCAATATCAGCTCAGCTTTCATCCAGCTCACTTGGCAGCAGATGAACGAATGTGAAGCTTTTCTTAAGGGCAGGCAACCTGAAAGACCCAAACGCATCATGACATAGTTGTGCCTCCTTGTGGTCAAATCCTTCACATCGTTTTTTTTTGAATTACACTTTTAACTTTACCCTTAAGTGATTTACAAACAATGTAAGGCTTAGCAGACTGTTATTTAATGTACATTAATGATGTACAATATGAATTGATATGAATCTGTTTATGTAAACTTTTAAACAGAAGGATCTTTGTAAATTGTTATTATTTTGTGTACTGGGAAAATTTTTTAAATCTTTTGTAGCTTCTGCAGGGCAGAATAAATAAAAATCTTTAAACAAAATAATAACAATTGACAATTGATAATCCTGTTGAAGTTTACCCCTGTCTCTTGAGCACTAGTGAATGTTTTTATCTTTTGTAATAGTTATGTATGAGTCCCTCAGTTATTTTTAGTGTAAAAAGATGGATCTCTGCATCGTATAGCCTCTGTGAGAAATGGGTCAAATGTACAGAAGATGCAGGAAAAGCGAAGAATGTGCAGGACCTGGAGGATTTGTTTTAAGACCTGTGGACAGTTTAATTGTTCAACAGGCTCAAACAGGCTTTAATGAATGTATGATATGTTTGACTATTTGTTCTGTGTGTTTTTGGTTGACCTATATTTTGTATTGTTTGTTGTAGTTCTTGCTACCTTTTTATTTATCACCTTTTGCCCTACACCTCAATGTTTCTTATGAAGTGTGTGCCTTGTTCAAGTCAGAGCGTGATTGTCCCTCCTCCTCACTCCCCGGTTGTCCTGCACTCACACTTAAGAGTTCCGAGTCAAAACATGCTTATGTTATTAACAATGCAGCCCATTGGACAGGAAGTGCACGTCGCCAGCACTGTGGGTGTAAACAAAGACATGGTAAGTGAAGTGGTCAGCTTTTTACAGCTGAAGTGGTGACCCTTGTAACAACAATAAGATCTAAGCAAAAAAAGACAATAACATTTTAAAAAGTAATTACATATGTTTGTGTTTGTCATTAAAGCTGTCTGTAACTTTGATTCACTGTAGTGGCAAGTCACTGCAAGGTAAGCGCCCATGTTCATAGATATCCACATGTCAGATGTCTGATTCACAGTGTTTGCTCACTTCACCTCCTCCACCACCCTCTCTTTTGTACCTTGCAGCAACCATGTCCTTGAGTCTGTACCCTGTGGGAAGCACATATGCTGGGTTAAGGTTTTTTATGAATGCCCTGAAGCACTCATCCTCCATCAGTAAAGGAAGGCGGTGAATCAGATGTTTCACTTCCACCAGATGTATGTGCATCAGCTACCTGAGGATGTTTGGAATGCAAGTGTCACAACATTGAGTAAGTGTTATTATACTTTGTCAGTTGCTAGTTGCAAACCATGTACCGTTGTTTTCCAGGTTTTCAAAGTGGTCCCAAATAATAGAGTTTGTTCTTTTTATTCCACTCATTGTAATTAATGTTAAATGCTTGTCAAATACCAAATCCAGTTTCTCTACTACTTAATAACCCACAATGTCTGTGTATGCTTTATTTATTTTCATAGTAAACTGTCACGTTTTCAGGATTTCACGTCACAAGGTGGTTCACAAGGTGACCATGGATCAGTGAACGAGCTATTAGAAATGTTTAGTTTGATGAGAGCAAACATGGAAACAGGCCTAATATCAGTTTAAATCAACACCACCTACTGGTGAATCATGAAGTTTCACTACTTATAGTTAAAAACAGTAATGACATAACTGTCATTGACAGTAATGGCAAGTAATGACATAACTATGCCTTATTTACTGAAATCACATGACTTGGTCAGTTTGATAGGCACTTTAAACCACTGATTCGAAACAAAGGATTCATAAAGGTTTCGAAGCTTCATGAAACTATCAAGATAGCTTCATGAAAGCAACTATCTGGATGCCACCTGAAAGAGTACAACGTGTTTGGAAAACTAGATACTATTGGAATCGCAGAATTGCAAGTTTGAACCTGTGAGTTGTGAGAAATCATGCAAAAAGGTATTACCATCATAGTAATTGATGTTAAAACAGTTAGCATCATGCTAAAATGTATTAACATCATGCTAAAATGTGCTAGCATCATGTTAAAACATAAAAACATCATGCTAGAATGTATTAACATCATGCTAAAACACACTATCATCGTACTGTGTAGATACAGCTGTGTCTCCTGCAGCAAGAACATACAATCCACCAAATGGTTTCTGGTTTCCTTTAATCTGTTGCAGTCTCCAGTTCACACAAGAAAACAACTATTTTGACACCATAGATATTTATTAGATAATTAAATTGTGTGCATTAGAAAGGTCTGTCCTGATTTCATCCAGGCTGTTTCCCAAGCCTTGGTGTTGAGACTTTAAGCTTCATGGTAGTTTTAAAAGACAGCGCAGTGTTTTACCAGAGATGTTAAAGGCAGCAGTATTTGTAAGTGCTGTGTTGTGAATTTCCCCCTTTAAGTATATTGTGTTTATCTGTGTGATGCTCTGGGTTTACGAGATACTAAATAGGGTATGCGGACACATGGTTACTCAGACGCAGCCATCAGTCAGCAGACTATCGCTTGTGCTGTTCTTATGCTCCAGATAAAGTTGATACCACAGTAAGTTTACAATCATGTTTGCTAATAATGGCACAGTTTGTTTAATACAATTGTTATGTGTGTCATACTGATGTTGATTATGAGATAACGTTTATGTTGAACAAACTTTCTATAAGTGTTTGTACCTGCTATACAGTACATTCACCCGCTAGCATCGCGGCTTGTGCTAATAATGTTTACACAGTTTTTAGTTGTTATTTAATGTTATTGGTGCTCTGACACCTGCCAGTGTAATTAGTAGTATTAGTACTGTCTGTATAAAGGATTGTAATTCGTTATATAAGTCGTATTTCAAACTTTTATATTGTGTTGCACTATGTAACTTGCTATTCTTACAATGGACATGCCTTGGTTAATATTTTGTATATTTAAACCATGCACATGTTGTTTATTAAGTTTATAGTTAATTTGGGCCCTTATTTATAATATTCATATATTGCTTTCTGTTACTTTATTTCAGAAACTACCTATATACATATCTGTCTGCCTCCCTCTGTAATGATAGCTCAAACACAAAGGGATCCATGTGCAGCTTTTATTAAACAGAAATCAATGTGAAACAGGCAAGGGTCAAAACAAAGCAAACAGGGGCAACACAGGTAATCCAAAAACGTGAACAGTTCCAGGCAGAAAGGTCAGGGCAGGCGGCAAACAACAAGGGTGATCCAATAACAAACCGTAATCCAAATGGCAGGCAGCAAACAATCAATAATGAGAGGGCAGTCCAAAAACACAAACCAGAAAACCAGAAAGTACAGGAGAGAATGCTGAGAGACGTTAGCCGGGGCAAAACGAGACTTCGCCCAGAGCAGCAGCACAGGTGAGTTTATATATGGTCTTTATTGAGCGTAATGGCCGCCACCTGTGGAGTTCTGGGAAATGTAGTTCGTGACAGAGCCCCCCCCCAACGAACGACTCCCGACGTGAGCAGGATTCTGGAGCGGGACCGGAGAGAAGAAATCCCCGGCGAGGACGAAGATCCGGAGGGCCAGAGCGGAGTGTGGCTCACCGACGACCGAAGCAGAGGTCTGGATCCGGAGGGACGCGGTGGAGCCGGTGCGACGGAGGACGAAGGTGGAGCTGAAGGGATGGAGGAGTCAGACCAAGCCGATGGGATGGCGGAACAAGGTGCAACTGGAGGAGCAGAATCCTGAGGCACGGGAAGGTCGACGACAGACCGGGGCAGAGTACAGAGGATGACGGAGCCTGGTGGAGCTGGTGGAGTGACGGGACAGGGTGGAGACGAGGGAGCTAGGTGGCTGAGCGAAGCGGCAGGGTCCACGGGCTGAGGCAGAGACCAGGATTCTCTGAGCGGAGGGAAAGCAGAGGGATCCTCCGGCTGCGGCGCTGGCAAAGGCTGGAAGGACCGCAGCTCAGCCACCGTGCAGGTGTTGTCCTGAGGGTGAGCGGGGGGCATGACAGCTGATGTCAGCGACGTGGCCGGTGTCTGCAAAACAGGGGTGGGTGGGTGGGAGCACCTGCTCCAACCCCAAAATAACAGAATTAACAGACACCGGAAAGAGCTCACCCTCAGTGCTCTCGCGGCGAGCACAGCTTTCCTCCTCCACGATGTCCACCACCAGCTCGGACGTCTGCTCCTGCCTCCGATCTGGTGATGCTTGGTTGGCCAGGAACCTCCGGAACGGGCTCGGGCACTGGGATCACCGGAACGGGCTTGGGCACTGGGATCACCGGAACGGGCCCGGGCACTAGGACCACCGGACGGGAGCTGCGCAGAACCATGAGAGCGTCGAAGGCGGCGTTGGACTCCTGCGAGGCCTGCCTGAGCGCCTCCAAC
>JAZGTK010014412.1:0-13751 GCA_036877625.1 Ambastaia sidthimunki
TTAAAATCACAGGCCCACAAGTTCCAGTTGATTTGTTACACTTGCAACTTGTAACACAAGATTGATTGCATTAAATTGTAAGAAACTGTGTCAAGAAACATAAAAGCACAGCTGATCATAAGATCTTAGTATGAGGGCCCAAATTCTGAAGAATACTATGTTGTTTTTATGGCCAGCCAATCATTTAAAAAAAATCTAATACTACTATTTATATTCCTCTGTGTGAAACAGCACTCCTTTACATAACTGCACTGTAGGTAAATGATTGTAAAATAATTTGGCACTTTATACAGGCAAAGAAAACAGTTAATTACCAGCAGAACTCAGATGCACCCAGCTTGCAGATATTACCTTTTGTAATGTGCTCAGATTTAGCAGAAGTGTGTGTGTGTTTGTGTGTGTACGTGTCACTGTATACATAACACTTTGCCTGTGTCAGCCAAGAGAACTGAAATACTGATGAAAAGCAGTGACCACATATGAGTGGCTGTTGACGCTGTTGTTATGTGCATGAGTCCTCGTTCACGACTCCCCCGACACACACGTACGATTCACACTCAGTTTGGTGACTGTCTTGAGTGTGTTGAAACCGGGTTCCTGACCCCTGTGTTTAGACACTGCAGTGATGGTGGTGTGTTTAGACACTGATGTGGTGATGACAGTGTGTGCTCAGAGAGGTCAAAGGTGAAGGTGGGGAGTGGTTACTCAGAGGGAGAGGTGCTGATGGAGATGCCACAAACTCATCTGTCATACTTCACTGTGACCTGGCTCACTGCCTTTCGGCCATTGTTTATGTTTGATATGGGTGTGTGTGTGTGTGTGTCCATTGGTTTAGTGTCATTGATTAATGCTCTTCTTACATAAGAACCTGATGATACTTCCAGTGAAACCACATACAGTAATGTGACTATTCAATATTACATCACAGACATGATGAATAACTATATTTCTGTGTTATTATTCTTTTAATATGCTATTATTCTATAGCTATTATTATAAACTGCAGTGTACAGCAGAATGAATGCAAGACCATTTAAAAGATTTTAAGCAGTCTCATGCCTTAAGCCAAAGTTGTACTGCTCAGAAATTGCTCTTTTATAGCTCAGGAGAGCTAAATTGTTTCAGATATACATATTAAGACAAATATAACACACTAAAATCATAATCATTTAGGTTATACTTAAAAATTATGTGGATAGGCAGAATTAATAAGAGAATTTGCTGAACACACAGTGTGCAGTATTTAATGCCATTGCTCTTTGTCTCTTTGATTTTGTGAATTATAGCTATGACTTAATGTATCTCCTGATGTTTTAATTACTGCTAAAGTAACAGTCATGGACAACCACAGACAGACTGAGAAAAGGTGCTTATGCACTAACTCATAATGTCTGGCACAACAGTCGATTTTATAGCTTAGCAATATAAAAACATAATATGGAACACAGAGTGGGTGGATATGAACAGAAAAGTCTAAGCGCTGCAGTTTCATTTTTCTTTAACCTTTTTTGTGTTTTTCTTTTTACTGTAAATGTTGCTGTTTTACTAAATTTCCTCTCACATGCTTCATCCTGTAATATTTATTTTGGCCTGTATGTTGTTTTCCTGGCAGCACTAGACACTGCCAACTACTGTCAAAAATTTGCATTAAACTACGATATTGCTGTGTTTACAGTAGCACATTAGATAGCATTTAGCTTTAGTAGCACTTATTTTAATTTTAAAATTAGAATCCATTCTAGCATACAAGCAGCGTAGACCAATATACTGTATGGGCATGACATTTTGAAATTGGTGATGTGATCTTTGCAAGCTCTCAGTATCAGAGTGTATCAGTATGAAGGGGAGGCAGGAGAGAGGAGGGTCGAGCTCCAGGGTGTGTGCTGACACGAGAGTGATAGCTGAAGTGTAGACGTGTGATGGAAGACATGTCTGATAACAGCTTAAAGTGCTGAGTGTGATTTTGGAGGTTTAGATAAGACCCTCTGTGAACGGCAGGTTCATTTATTTGACATAAGAGAGGCCGCAGTGGATCTTTTGGGATTTTAACATTTGGAAAATGTGGATTTTTTAACTTTTCTGAAACTTTTGGACGCATGAAAAGTCTCTTTTAAATTATGTCCATTTTAGAAGTTACTGTAGACATGTATATTCTACTGTGTTTAATCTTCTAGTTGTCACACTAAATACTGTCATAATACTGCATGAACTAGCTTCCAAGGTTGGGGTTAATTTCCTGTTACAATGATTTCTGAGAGAGATTTAGTGATGGAATGAAATCATGCATTAGAGAGTTCATAAATTTGGTGATTTAAATGGAACAACCCCATGAGGGCAGGACAGGTGTCATTTCCTCCCTCAGGCCCGGCTCTGCTGCTGAAACACTCGGGGTCAGAGGTTAATGGAGCTGAGCGGTGCTGCGCCTCCCATTCTGTGATTCACTGAGTGTGGAGTTGGTAAACAGTGAAGCTGTCACAGCAGATTAACATGAGGAGAGAGGAGCATGGCAGGCTCAGCCAAGAAACAACCTCCACCTCCTTACAAGACCTTTCTGCCTTATAAAGGAGAAAGACAGAGAATTAGAAAGAAGAAACTTTTACTAAGTCTTAGCAGTAACCAACTTGCATTTAACTGTAAAACATTTTTTTTACACAAACTGTAAAACATTAAGGTTAATACACCTCAATGTTACTTTTTTAACGAAATGCTGTGGTCAGAGTTTTAGCAAATCCACTGTAGTTTCCCTCAACAGCCATATTTCACACTTTATAATATATAAATATCAGGGTAGGATGTCTGTTCAAAATTCTAAACATGTGAGCAATAGTAACTGTGACGTTTGCCTTAGCAAGCACCACTAATAAACAGAAACCACTGTCTGAAACAACTACCACTACCCCCTGTTTTCCATTCATATATAGTAACACATTTACCTCACAGATTGTCTTTAGGCACGAATGTCATTGCACACCAGCACCACCCACATACCATGTGTAAACTCAGAGCAGAAGTCTGTCAGTGTTACTCAGATGAGTGTGTGTATAGCCACAGGCCTGAGCATAAAGGAAGCTATTGAATGTCACTTGAAGATGCACGTGTGATGTTTTCAACACACCTTGGGTGAGAGAAAGACAGAGGAGATATGAGAGTAACATTTCTTCATTCCTCTGCGGTCCTGGAACAACCAAATCTTTTATGTGACACTTCAATACAGGTGCCGAAAAGCATAAAGTTACTTGAAAAGACACAAAATATGTGGTGTAATGTAATGAGTAATGTAATGTAATGTAATGTAGGTATCGGCAGTTTCCTTGCACACACACACACACACACACACACACACATTCAGCTGTCAGTTGGCCAGCAGGGATCAAGCTCATTTCTTTTCGCTGTTCTATTCAATGGTCACATTGGACTTGATGTACAATGAGAGTGAAGCTTTGATCTTAAGGGGCCAAAAACATATTCAACCCTTGAAAAGCCTCTTTCTCCCTCTTTCTCTTTGTCTTGACCTTCAACCTTTATGATGAGGCACAGAACTCAACACACACAGTTAAAGAAAACAAAAGTAACATGGAAAATAGATCATTTTAATTATGTTATTAATGGCATTAACAGCAAAAATACACCTATGAAATATGTGGTTTCTCCACATAGAAAGGAAAAATCACAAATGAGATCTTTCTGAGGTCACAGTTGTTTCTTCTAGAGAGCAATGAGATGCACCAGAGATCAAATGGAGACTTTGCCTAAATCTCCTCTAGCTCATATTGTTTTGCAGATTTACTCTCCTCTAAAGTGTCACAGCTCTCAATAATGTTGCAAACTATTCAGATTTAACAGTCTACCAGATTCTGCCCTCGTAAGTCAGATTTCAAGTTGAAAAAATCAAATCATGTGAGCAATGCAACCCATGCAAATCTTTCAGCTCTTTACACTTACTGTCAAAATGATCTCACTTGTTATTTTCACAAATTCAGAAAATGCATCTGAGACAATGTTGGTATTTAAATGAAACATGACTGAGATCTCCAGTAAGACCTTTGAAAGATCAACCACAGAGCAATAAAATAAATTCGGGCCTTATTTGTTTTCTTAGAACAATTGATGTGATTACATAAAATCTATTTCCTTGTCTTCAACAGGGGAATTCCCACAAATACTACATCAGCAAGATGGCTACACCATGAAGGCTGTTTATCTGAGGATCTGAGATGGAGAATACAGGCCCGTATGAAGTGATGTCAAAGCTGAGATGCTTTGGTTCTGATTGCCAGTGCTGAGTCTTTCATTGTTATTTCCAGGCTGGGAACCCCCACCATCACCCCTAGCCAAAATGTTCCTTCTTTTGCTTCTTTGTATTCCACTCTTTTCCTGCTTATGGAGGGAATTCAGAGCTCCAGCTGTCTCTCTCTCCTCCAGCAGCCCAATGCTTCAGTGAGCCTGTATAGAGGGCACACTGGGCAGGCAAAGCACGGTATTGTTTCACCCGCCTGGCCTTCCTCCAACACCTTGACCAGCCTTTGGTAAGCTTGTCTAGTTCCAACTCCCAACCTTTTCTTCCCATTCCTTTTTATTCTCCTTGGCCTTGCTCTTCTCTCTCTTTTTGCCTTTTTTGTCTTGTCTTTTCAGCCGAGCTTTTTTCTAGCCCCTTTTCTTCCCTGCAGTGTGAAGCTGGTGAGTATTTATTGATGCTGCAGGTATTGTGAATGGATGAATAGATGGAGTACAGGAGAGGAGGTCTGCTGGAAGCTATGGGAGAATTCTGAATGAACAGTGCGCTTCCATTTAAGAATGAAGAAAAGACACAGGGAGCTACAGATTTGGGCTGCTAGTCTATGCTTGTCTCATTCAGATCCTTTCTTTATTAACAACCTAATTTTCCTTTTCATACTTTTTGTTTTTTCCTCATTCTTTCCTTTATACACGATGAAATATGGTTACTCGGGTCATATCTCCTCAGGGCAGCGTGAATGAATGAGCAAGTTTTCTACTCAGTTCATATCTTTGTTAGTCACCCTACGCCCGCTTCCAAGAGGGAGGAAATGGTTAACTATTGCTTTCTCAGCCACCATGGCTGCACTTCACACCTGAGGTAAACACAGGTGACTAATGGACCCGCACTATCAGGTGACACAGGCAAGAGAGATATATTAGGTAACAAAGACAAAAAGAAGCAGATTCAAAAAGCCCTTACACAATATTACAACTTTAAACAAAATGGCTCAAATAAACTTCTTCATTCTCAGAAAATTCCCTTACGTTCAAAGAGAGTTGGGCTATAACAGAAGTTATTACTTATAGTTTAGATAGAGATAGTTTAGAAGAATTTATTAGAAAGTATTAGAATTAAACAAAACAAAAAAATCAGACAATTGCTGGCATACATTAACAGTATAAAGGTTCAAAATTAAAGTAGATGAAATAGCTCAGATATTTGGTCAAGTGAGAATTTTAAGAGAAATTGTTCAGTTTATGTAGAAATGTCTAAGATTGCTATAGTGTTTTCTTTAGAAAGAAAATCTGAGAGGCAGGAGATAACAGGCAAAAGCCCCCATTTGATCTCTGTTAAATTCATTGAGGAGAAACAACTGTGATGTTGAAGTGTTCTCATTTGTAAATTTCTGTACTTTGTACTCTGTCATCTGCAAGAGTGTGGAAGGCAGGGTTCACCAGAAGGCAGAAAGTAGCACAAAGGTCTCTCTCACAAAGCCCGTCTCTCTCTGCATCTCTCATGAGGTTTGGCTGAAGACCATCTCTGAGCAGGAAGTTGTGGGTCAGCCACACAGCTGGACTGAGACAGACGATCTATTGTCTGTTTCATCTTGTCCATGCTGGTGGTCAAAACACTGTTGGAGCATAACAGCTGAAGAAATTAATGTGTGACAGACAAAACTGTGGAATAAATTTCCCTTCGGCATTGCGAGTCACTGTCTTTATTAACAAAACTGGCGTTTAATAAAGTGTACATTATCAGGTTTGCTCTGCTTTGCAAGCCCTCTTGAAGAATGCAGGGGGTCAGAGGTTGATACGGTCTCTGTGGCCTCTTCGAGTATGTTCTCCATTAGCTGTGCAGGGCGGATCTGGTGTATGTTTCCTGTCAGCTGACTGCCCGCAGTCAGTCAACATCAGACCACATGGTCGAAGGAAACACACTTCAGAGCAGATATCTGCCTGATCAGCAGTTCTACATTGTGATTGAAGGAATAATAACTTCTCTCCACTGCTCAATATTTTTCTGGTTTTTCTTTTTCTTCCTTTCTTTAGATATCAATCAGGCATGTGCCAGTATCAGATTATTATATTACAATAATAACTGAAGCTGTTTTCATGGTATAGGGTGATTTCACAGCATTGCACTGCATTACAAAAAACTGTGGTCACAATAACATAATCATGCAATCACTGTATACGATATTACTGATTCTAATCAATACAATGGCATGCCCTATCTTTCATCACATCATAAATGTTCAGACAATATGCATACACACAAATTTCCCTTGTGGTGTAGAATGCTTACACAGAACTATGCTAAGAACCATAAAGAAACTCTAAATTCTTGGGGAATTATTGTGGTGAATTTTTTCAGTGTCTAAATTATATTTTACATAATCATTTGTGATTTAAAGAAATTAAGTTCCAAGTGTATGTTTAGAAGAAGATTCATGTTCCTAAAATGTCAATAATATTATATTCATATTAGTATATTAAATATTGAATATTGCATATATATTTAGCTGCTTACTCCTCATATCGCTATTTTTCACTTTTTCTTAATATTCAGCTTACTGCAACATACACATGACCAAATACCTTCAAAAAATAAACTAAATAAACAGAGTGTAGCCTCACAGCATCATGAGGACGCCCCCTTTGCACATGCTCAGTGAGTATCCACATCTATTCACTGGTTATTGTCATTTCATATCAGAGCTATGCAGTAGATTTTGAGCGCCAGCAGATGATTGGCCGGTAACAAATCACTTAAAATGATCATGCAGGGCCCATCGAGCGCAGTAAGAGGTGAATGGGGTCAGATGGTTTGGAGTCAAGGTTAATAACAGTCTCAGAGATGTCGCTTGCTTTCCCAGGAGAAACAGCTCTTTAATGTGTGCTGCTCATTAGTGGATCACTAGCCCCCCACCAGCTCTCCACCAGATCATCTGTGCATGCATTACTATATGTCCTGTCTTAAGAGCTTTACCAAGCTCCCATCAAACAGAGACAATAGCAGATTATCCAATGATTATATCAAAGAGACTGTTGAGTTTGAGTTAAACTGGGTCACATACCTCCAGCTGTTTCTCAACTGTCAAGTTTATGTATGAATATAATGTTTAAAGATATTTACAACTTATAGACAGAACAGTGACTAGAGCAATAATCATTTTTTATATATGCAACAGAGTTTAATCACTGTAACTGAGATATTCTAATATAAGTACATTTATTTTTCACTTTTCTGAAGATTTATTTATCTATTTATTTATTGCCTACAAAATTCACCACCACAATGTTAGGATGCTGTGGTTGCTTACCAGGATGTTGCTATGCACTTATATTGGTGTTCTGAGTGGTTGGTTGATTTTTGTTGCTATATGGTTACTTGGAGGTTGGTTACAGGATAGGATGCTTTTGGTCCCACGTTCAAAATACTCACTGGTAAAAAATCTTAAGACTTAGGAGTGCAATAGCACAGTTAATGTATTATTCATTATTCATGGTTGTAGCACATACACACACATGACATGCCTTTATGTATAAGCATCAGTAATAGTGATGGTTGCATTAGCAAACAGTACTAACAAAAATACATTTTTACCTGTTATGTTTTTCTGTGCATGTTTCTGCTCCAGATAATTTGTGCTTTTCCATAATAAGCGTGACCACTTTTTTAGACCAGGCCAAAATGCTCCATTTACTTTCATGTATTTTATTTCCTCTGGAGAACATGCTGGATTCAGTTGGGGAACTAGAGAGCCTATAAGTGTGTGTGCTTGTGTGCACATGTACTCTACTGACCTATAAGGCCTTGAGGCCATATGTACTCGTGTGAGAGAGGAAAGCTCTGGATATGGAGCTCTGGGAGACGTAGCTCTTAACTTCGGCCTTGTTTCAGCGTGCTGGCCTGTTCTCTCTCATCTGTTTTTACAGCTGCTACAGCCATGAGCACTGCAGAGACTCAATGTCCCCCACCCCCCACCCACCAGATCCTGTCCAAAGGGGTCGTCACCTCTGACCCCTCACCCATGGGTTATTTGCTGGGACACTGCGATAAAAGAAAGCTGTTTTGTTCCAGAATCTTCTTTAAATAAGACTTCAGCTTAAGCCCTCTGTCATCAGTGCTATTGATGTTTTCTAAGTGAGCTGATAAGCCGAGTCGGTCGGCCTGTCAGGGAACTTGCCAATCAGCCCACGAACTGGATTAGCGTGTTCGCTAAGTTTTTGTGAGCATTTCCATAATTTCGGTCAACTGCAGGGCATAATAGATGATGTGAAAAAATATGTCATCTTTCACCTATATGAGCAGCTTTTTTGCTTCAACTGTACATACGGTATGTGTGTTTAAAAAGGTCTTGTATATGTGTGTGTGTGTGGGTGTGTGCATGTAATTACAGACTGCAGGTAATTTTACACCACATTCATTCCCTTAGGTGCTTGGCTCATGTTTTATTAGGAAGAGAGTTTAGGGGAGGGAGGGTCATAACAACAATAGGCCATAGATCTGCACTGATCTCCATCTAAACCAGCGATATACATCTCAAATAGAGCGTGAACACATTGTGCAGATCGGAATACTGGGATTACTGTACAATTCCATAGCGTTGCATGGGCACGCCTGCACGGACATCTATATACATGGTAAGAGCGTAACAGATATTACACTTACCCAAACAATTAAATGCAAATAAAACCGTCCAGTACGTACTCAACAATGTGTAAACAGCTTTTTTCAAACAGTTGGACTTCTTTGATGTTTGGAGATATTCAAGCTGTTGTTTTGTTTTGCTCTCTTTCTCAGGTCAAAGGTCAGATCTGGAGATCTTACTGTTCCAGCAATTCATGGTTTACATCCGTCTTCATTAACGGTCTGGAACTTCTCAATCCACAAAACAATGGACTCTCCTACTCCCTACATACACACACTCTCTGACTGGCTACTGTGAGCTGACAGATTTCCTCTCGACCACCATCAGCATTCATACTGCTTTCTCGGATTTGTTTCATTCAGTTTTTATGACTCTTCCTACAAATGCTGCTATAGTTCACTAAAAAGTGGCCTTAATTCTAAATGTCTACACACCTGTGCACCAGCAAGTTCCACTCACATTTTCTTCACAAATTGTAAATCTAGTCATCTTTACAACGTCGTAAAGTTAAGGCACATTAAACAAAACAGATAAGAAAGTCCGTTGTGATATTCTGTACTTCTTACTAAGATAAATACCTAATGAAAGAAGATTCACCAGTATGTGGGTAAACTGTTGACAGAAAGATAATAAAGTTAGATAGAGAGAGTGAGTGAGGGAGAAAGTGAGAGACTCACTTTGGTGAATTAGCTGAACTTACTGTGAACTGTGCCAGATTTATTTTCTCCAACCTTTCTCTCTCCCAGTGGGAGGCAGATTTAGACGGTTCCCTATCTGTACGTATGTTTTGGGGAGAAGCCGCAAAGACTTGTGGGAAGAGAGACGAGGGAGATGATGGGGAATTGTGGGTTGAGGGTCTGTTTTGTTTATGGCTGAACTTTCACCAACTCTTCAGCACTGAAACACCCTCACTCTTTACCTGAGGCCCTAATTCACCTTCTTAAACTCTCTCTGCTGAGCAATCACAACCAAACGCCTCAATCTATAGACTGGGGTCCCCCAAAAGTAGTAAATGTGTATCTCCTGTCATCATTCATCATTGTATTGTTTTCATAAGAGAAGGGGTCAGTGGTTTAGGTCAGGGGTAATGATTGAACGAGATACAGGGGGGCTGTGCAGGTCTTGTGTTTGTCTTGAGGTGTCGAATGATATTGAAAGACCCTCCGTGATGGCTGTGTTTTAGTAACTATTCAGACTCACAGTGACTGGACTGAAAGAGGAGCGAGCAAGTGTGTGTGAGTGAATAACATCTTAAATAGCATCCTACAGTAAATAGTGTTTGTGACAAACGAGTGACACAAAATGACCCAACAAATGTAACATTTTAATATATTGTGTGTATATTGTACTGTGGCCAATGCAAACTGTCTTTCCTAAATAGTATTCCAGATTAAAAATAGTGTAGCACAAATCACAAAACAAAAAAACATTAAAAAGTGTGGAAAATAGAGCCCTAGATGTTATTAATATATTAATATTTATATATTAATATTTACATTTTGTGCATTTTTTTTCCAACTAATGTTGCCCATAGCCCCTTAAAACTGAAAGACTATGTGAATATGATAAAATTTATGTCATTACTGGTTTTTATTATGTTGGGAGCATTTTGTCATGTCACTCATTCTCAGATTAAACGACTGTCTTACTACTTAACAAAAGTAATACTTTCCCTTAACAAGAAAGGTACTTTTAGCGTGTATATACAAACACAACCACAGTGTGTTTCTCTATTTATGCTGATAAATATATTTGCACTGTCCTATAAGGTGGACCATGAATGGACAAACACTTGTACAGCCATGTTCAAAGTACAAAGCTCCAAAAGCTAACAAAACACTTAAACACTAATGTAATTCTGCACGTACACACGCACACCTACTGTACGCACCCAGGGGAAAGCAAGCACATAACAGAGCCAATGGTTGAAAAGGAAAACACAGTGTAACACCCATTTGAACATAAACAGGGGGATCTCCTTACGGAACAACAAAAAAACACTCCATGTCCAACCGTGAATGAGGTCACGGTACTTTTCATTGGCAGAGGGGCAGAAGAAAAATCATTAATTACTGTAATTACAACCGAAGCCTTTTGCTCTTCCATTTAAAGTGTGACAGAGGAAGGTGGGGTTGCGTTACTCTACCTGAATAAAAGACACACACACACACAGATGGCGCATGTACACATATGCAAACAGACGCACAACACAGCACACACACTCATGTACAGGCATGCAGATGTATGGACAGGCATTGGCTTGTTGACATAAATGATGGCGCACAGATGCACACGTATAGCCTATCACACACAGATACACACGCCACACACAGAGATGTCATTTCATATTTTACTGAATGATGTGGTTAGTGTCAGAGACTGAAGCTGATGTATGAAATATGTGTCTCATGTTCTCTGCTGGTTTGTTTTTCTGTTTTGCTGTGATCCCTCACAGGCTTCCAGTACACATTATTTATCAAGCCCTGATAGATTCTTGTTGAATGAACACTGAGTTCTGGAGTATTGCAAAGGGAATTTGTAAAGGAAATTGAGATTTCTCTGCATAATACAATAAACTGCATATACTCTAATGTGCAACTTTGCAGATACTAATTTTCT
Source organism: Ambastaia sidthimunki (assembly GCA_036877625.1). Classification (NCBI taxonomy): domain Eukaryota; kingdom Metazoa; phylum Chordata; class Actinopteri; order Cypriniformes; family Botiidae; genus Ambastaia; species Ambastaia sidthimunki. Next base: position 11,493 of record JAZGTK010014412.1, read on the forward strand.
CAATACTATAAGCTTTCTACTGGCTTTTGCTAAAACAAATATATGTAAAACAGTCTATAGTATAGTATGACAGTATAATATTATCATGCATGGATTTTATCCTACAAACTTGGCCATCATTATCTATAATAACTGAAGATGTCATCCTAGTCATCGCTAATCCGTTTCCGTTTCACCACTAGAGTCAATTTCTCAATATCATATGGTTTATTTAGGCACATTTTATGGTTACATTACCAACATGCTATGATGAAGCTTTGTCAGTTGTGGGTCTAGTTAATGGCATTAACACTGGCAAGTTCCTGTCAATGGAGAGCGTTCCAAATCACTTATGAGGTTCCAGTTCAGCTGCTTTAGATGGAGTAGACAGCAGAACAGATCATTAGGTTTTGAAACAAAGCTGTAGTTTTGATGTTATTATTGCTATTCAGACCATTGTTAAATCAGATAAATGAGATACCACTGATACTCAGTGAAATCCAATGCTTAGCCATAATATCTGGACACTCAAAGTACTGATGATTGACCTACTCATTAACAAACCTAATCTTTTCCTCTAAGTCCTATCCTGCATAGAATTAGTGAACAAAAAGTTTTTCTTAAGATTTATTTCTTTGTATTTATTTATTTTTTTACACCACTAATTTATACCCCTATTTATTGTACTAAATCTTAAAGGTGAAAGAATGAGAACTTTGTTGGCAGAGTGAAAGACACTGCTTGTGTTAGATCTTGACTAGCATTCTCCATGGACAAGTTCTGGTCTGTTATCAATGCCTAGAATAGTGAGATCCATAGCTGGAGGGCAACCCTTGTCCTGAATAGCCCCTACATTCTACAATGCCTTTGTATGGACTTATCTTTACTGTCTCAGTAAGGTGTAAATATCTATTCAATCAAACATTACATTAACTTTCTATAGTTTTGAGGTTGTGGCCCATAATCATGAAGAGTTACAGTTAACTGAGATACTTGTCCTATGTTAAAATCCAAGTGCTTTAGCTTGTCTAGGTCCTCCATTAATGTAAATAATTTCAGTTTACAGTCTTGTGTCGCTTTGGCTTTGTTTTACTCTCAATACACTTGTTTTGATCATCATCTAGCCAGCGAGACAAAACAAATCTTTCTAATAAGTGCTGACCAAAGGAAGATGGGTTCCCCTTGGTGAGTGTTGGTTCCTCTAAAGTTCTTTCTTGTTCTACCCATACCATCCTAAGGGTTTTTCCTCAGTTGCTCTGTATGTGTTTTAAGGCACAAAAACTTCTCTATGGCCCGCCCTTTTAATTTTGTCCCCTGGCCCTTTAGAAGCCCTGTTCCTTACTATATTTATTCTGTCAAAGAATTGTGCTTACAGTTAATGGCCTATTAATTGCAGTAATTGTGTACCTTATTATTTCCATTTATGGACATTTTCTTGCTGGTATATACATATACATCCTCATTCCAACAAAGAAATGCCTCGAACTGCCTCTTCACACAGTTGGTGTCACACGCTAACAACTTTAAATAACCTTTAGTTGGCTAGTTAACTAACTCAGCAGCATTCCAGTTTACCTTTGCCCGTCAATTATAACCCCCAGGCTCCACAGGAGTTAAGAGTGCAAAAATCCCTGTAGGAACACATTTTATATTTAAGCTGCTTCAGCTCAACGCTGCTTCAGAAAAAACACCCGCATGTGACATGTAAGGTGTCATGCAGGGTGATATACTATCATTCTATGCTCGAACATCTCAGGCCTTGTGTGTGGTGCATTATTTTGTGTTGTGTGACTTACATTAGAGCCTACAGTAGTCTATGTTACGCCCAAAACTGGCTGCGTTTTGCCCTTTGTCAAGGGGAATTGGGTTCTGGGTCAGACAGTAAGGGTGTGTGTTGTAGACAGTGACCTAGTGCACTGTTGTTCAGTCTGTGTTGTTGAGTTGTAGTTGGCTGTTGAGAGCTTTACCCCAGTCTTAAATGTTAACTCATTACAAGCTGGTTGTTTGCAGTGTTTCTGCGTGTGCAGGTTGTTGTCAATGATCATAGAGTTCAGATGTCACCTGCTGGTTACAAAAAGAACTGCAGTCGAAATTTCAAATTCTACATTTCACCTTTTCTGTCTTTTTATAATTGTATTAATAAAGACTTTAGAAAGAAGACTGGAAATATTAAACAGAAGAGGCCATTTAGAATTCCATTGAAAAAGCATTTTAAATTCGAATTTATTAAATGAATTTAAATAGCAAACATGATGTAGAAATGTGATTTGAATTTAAAGA
>JAZGTK010014413.1:0-13751 GCA_036877625.1 Ambastaia sidthimunki
GTAGTACAGTGCAATTTGAATCCCCAAATATGCGAGCAGCTCTGAAATCTGAAACACTACCAGTCAAAATTTAGATCACTTATTTATTAATACATTTTTCCACAGTGAATACTCATTCAGACCATCAGATAACACAAAGGTAGTTATGGGAATTATGTTTTAAATAAGGAAAATTCCAAACAAATAAAACCATGTTAGCAAATTTAATGTAGCTACACATTGAATTGTTCTCTTGCCATTTTACCATCTAGTTTCTTGAGTTTCTTCATCACCCTGAGATGATTTTTAAACAGTAATGAAATTCCTATCTATGCTGGACTGTTATTGGGTTATTATTCAATCCAACTTTTTTCAAATAAAATAGTAGTTTTCGATTGACAGAAATCATTTCAAGTTGATGTAATTATATTAATGTCTTTTAAACTTTATTCTAATTAAAGTTTTAAACTAATTTCAAACATTTAAGAAAATGCCTTGAGATTGAAAGACCAGATTGAAAGATCATAAGAAACATTTCAAGTGATCCTAAACTTCTGACTGGTAGTGTCTGTGTCTTTCTGTTTAGTTACCCACTTATCTATCCCACCATGAATTTGTCTCTTTCTGTACAGCACAGTTTGTGAGAAGTTTAAAATGGCTCACAGTCAGTATCTGCCCCATACTTTCATACAGACAGATGCTAACTGTGTAGGGTGAAAATGAAGAGTAATGACACTGGGGTGTTGACTGTTGTGCTCCTGTATCTCAGGAGAGTTCCACTACACACCGGTGGAGATAGAGGGAGGGAAATGGGCTGTTTTCTCTATAGAACAGTGGAGCTCTTATCATCGTGGGAGAGGGAGAGATTGTCCGATTAGGGATGAGAGATGGCCGGACCACAGAGAATGCGAGGAGCAGAAGAAGGGAGGGAAAAACCAAAGGCATGTGGCTGAATAGGTTGATATGAACTCCAGTGTGGTCAAAAGCTTTTAGATACCTCTGTCTTGATTCTGGTTCACTGATGGCCTTGGCTTTCAGACGGTTCCATTAGCTCAACTCTCTGTCTGTTTCTCCTGTAGTGAATCTTTCTTTTCCTGTGTTGATCCTATCGGCCTGCAATAGTTACACGTTTTGGTCACGCTAGCATAAAGAAATTCCCAGGGGATGCTAGATTGTCTACTAGAGATTCAAAGGACATTGTTGGGTGTGTGTGAGAGATTGATAGAGGTTTTGTGTAACAGAGAGAAGCTTCATTCTCATGAACAAGGTCAGAGTTATAAATTAGCCCGCATGAGAGAGCGCGTGAGCAAGTAAGCGAGGCTTGGGCCACAAATGTTGGCTGTGTTTTATTCTCCCACAGTTGACGAGTATGAGCAATACTTCTCCCCTGTCTACACTATCTGAAAGATGATGGGGCTGTAGAGCAGGCTGAACTACACATGGAGCCTTATGAATTCCTGCACAGGTCAGCCGTGTAAACACACACATGGTCACGCTCACGCAGGGGTGCGCCTTTCAACTCGTTCCCACGTCTCAATCTTGCTGGAATGTTGTAGCCCTAAAGGGAGCATTTAGACACATTTTTAGGGCTATATTTCTGCTTTTATTCCTCTTGCCTCACCGTTTGCTTGATCTGTTTTATCCTCAGCAAATACAAATATGGAATCAAATGGCAGATTTCCCATCACCCCGTGAAGCGGTTTGTGAAGTTGAAATGACAAAACACTGCCCTGATGTGATCTTTGAGCACACCCACTTTGAAAATGCACATTCAGTCACAGTTAGAGCAACGGTGTAAGTTGGAAATGGAGATAAGACTTCTTTTATCACTAAAGCTTCTGGCAAGAAGCTTTATGACCTCATCGTCTTCAATACAAGAGCTATTGTTAGCAATGTAATGCAATCTATCGTATGGTAACTATTGTCAAAACACTCTCGTTCCCTGTTGAACACTCAGACTGATATCAGTTTCAGACAGCTGAGCAGACTTGTGATAAACCGTCCTGCACATGACTTTGGCATGTGGCTAGTTTCAATTGCATGTTTAAAGGATCTTAAGTATAATCTAGCAATTTAAGTGATAGTTCACCCAAACATGTACATTTTTCAGCTTCATATGTTGTTCCAAATCATTGTGATTGACTTTCTTTTAGGTAATAGTGTTTGCAGGCCTAATTCTATTCAATTATGGCACGTCAAGATGCATTGTATTACACTAGTGGGATAAAAACCAATGATGTTTGACATTATGATGTCTTAATGCGCCATATTTGAATTGATACATAAGAATTTGATTGGAAAAAGCAGATCTTCAGTTACAAGCTATGTGATGATGTTAGGCAAGTCTGTTAGGGAATGGCTTGAGAAGACTTTAAATGTAGCACACAAATCTGACTTTTTTGGAGTTGGACAGCCCCAGTTATACATTTTTAACAGATATTTCAGATATATCAGTTTTATTTGCTTTAGTTTGGCATTTTGCAATATATCTCTGTAGTGTCTTGTGTCCACAGAGAAAGTTGTACATGTTTATAATGACATGAGAATGAGTAACTTGTTTTCATAGGGCACACCTTCATCTGGCTGCTGTGTATATTTATATACATATAAAGTTTAGTGTTTTTTGAAAAACATTTTTTAACACTGATAACTGTGTTGGTCAGCTATTTGTTTAAACTCGGCCATTAGTATTTGCTGTCCAGTATTTAAAACATATGGAGGAAGCTTGGAGCCTGATGGATAAGCACAGTTGGAGAGGCACTTTTTGTGTCTCTTAAAGACTGTTAGTTTTGAGTTACTGTCTTCCCATTTACCCTTTACAATAGAGCTTTGGGACTTTTAGAACTGTTGGAGCCGCCTGGGGATACACACAGACTCAATCACACTCATCTTCTGTGTACCATAGTACACTGCCATATACCATGGTACTTAATAATGACCATATTCTTGTGGCATGTTATTAACTAGATTTTAAATAGAATATTACAGTTTTTAAAGGTACTGAAAGAATAACATGCATATACGTTTTTGTTGCATTGCATTTCTCCTTTATAAAAAACAAATCTGGCTTCCTTTGTGTGTGTTGTCTCCTCTCACTCTCACACAGAAATGCAACCACACCTTGTTTCTTTCTATCTATCTGTCAGTGCTGCTTTTGTTGAGAAGCCAGAACGGGCTGGAGTCCATTCAAGTCAGCTACAAAGCACCTGCTAACTCACACTGGGTCAATGCAAAAGGAGTGTATCACCGGAGTCTTTTCTTTTAGCCTGATCTAGGTCCAGGTCCATTTAATCAGTGGCTGCGGGAAAAGCAGCCAGACTGTTCTCAGATCAGCACAAGAGTGCATCATTTTCTCGCTCGGTTTCAGGTACAGTCTGTGCTGCTTCAGCCACAATCAGTCCTGTGTTTAGTTTTCCTTGCAGTCTCACTACCTGCCCAGCTCAGCTCCGCTCAGACTGTTTTCTAATGTGTGGCCTTGGCAGCCAACAGTATAACACTTTGTCCTCATGTTACTCTTGTCCGCTGTGAGAAACGGGAGGTTACGAGCAGGATGTGTGTTGGAGACCTCAGCCAAACGGAACTGAAAAGGAATTGTAACGCTTTAACCAAAGTATTAGCTCTAGCCTTGGTATTTATTTTGCACAATAATGTGCAGGCTAAAGTCTAATGTCCACTCAAACATTTCCATCAACATGAGAGCAAAATGGACTCTATTTACAATAGCAATACAGGTCATTTTTGCATAGTTAAATACTGGCATTGGTAAGTTACTGTGTTCTTACCAAAAGTTTCTTATTAGAAGCTTTTTTTATTTAAATTAAACATTCATATTATAATCAGTTTTTGTTAGTTGTCAACTAGAAGTTCTGGTTTTCTTTGAACAGAGACTAAGACAAAACAAAAAAGAGGGGAAGAGGAAACGTTCCAGCTGCCTAGTAAAAACCACAACACCTGGGATGAAGGAAGTGAGCGAGCATGTGTGGGTCCCATGCGCTGTGATGTTTCTGACCCCAGTCGCTTTATAAAAGGGTCCTTTGATGCACAGGCAGGTCTGCTCTGGCAGGGCAGAGCTTTAGGTGTGTGCGTGTGGGATTAGGGGGTAGAGGGTGTACTTTAACCCATTTAGCACTGGGTGCTTGCCAGATTTTGTAGCTTAGCCAACTAATCCCCTTCCTCCTCTTACCCACAAGTGCCGTGATTGTGTGTATGTTTGTGTACTTGTGTTTGAGTTTTTGTGAGTGCAATAGGAGATGAGAGGGAACTGAAAAACGGTTTTCAGCACCATTGATTGTTTTCTGCTTGTAAAACATGTTGACGGTTTCCTGATGGGATTTGAAACAGATCTGTAAGTTTAACTGGACAGACCAGCTGACTCAGCTCTCCATCTTTTCTTTTCAATCTTTCTGCCTCTCTCTCTCGCTCTCTCTCAGTCTATCCCTCAGTCACTGCTGGAGTGTTTGGAGCTACTAAGGGGATTTCCATCTTACTCATGGCCCCTGTGATAAAGTTCTGTTACAGGCTAGATTACATTGAAAACAACTGGAATGGTAAGAAACATGGTAGTATCTTCCAGTGGGATCTTTCATGGGATCTACCAGTAACAGTTGACATCTGCATTCATGTTAACAATTTAACCACCTTAAGATGAAATAGATAAGTATTTTGAATAAGGCAGAAAGAGACATTTATTTAGCATGTGCTAGATTACTGTCATCACTGATTATGTGTGATTGAGAAAACTGTGTGTTAAAATTGCCCATTACTGTTCTGTCTTGCCTCTCTTACTTTTCCATTTATGCACATTAATGTTGCCGACTTGGCTGACATTTTCTTGTGTGGCATTTTCTCCTAACTTGTGAGAGAGCTTGTGACTCTCACTGTTCTCCATGGTGTTGTACACTAGACTGTACTTTAACTGTTATTAAGAGAACTAATGCACAGTTTTTAAATCTCCTTTCATCTGAAGATAATGGCAGCGCTGTATTTGAAGTGGTTTTGAGTGTGAGTGTGTGTTTGTGTGCCTCAGTCTTGCTTGGCTTATTGAAGCCTGAGTGGTTTCTATCTGAGCCAGGGCTCTGTCACATTGCCTTACGGCTGAACGCTGTAGAAACCGGGTCAAGCAACACACTCTGCATCCATGCTCAGCCCCCCATCAACCCCCTATTCCATTCCTCTCTCCTTCACCATGAGGGGAAACTGGCTGTGAATAATCTGCAAATAATCTGCAAGGGTTTCTAATTAACCAGAGATGAATGTAGTAAAGAGAAAACAGAAGGAAAATAAGCTTTATTGGCTAAAAAATGGGTTACCCAAATTGGCAGTCTGTCTGATATGTGGTCATGGCAGAAATCTCTCCGCCTACATGACAAATATTAAATGTATTGAACTGGCTTTGAATTTTAAGTGCATTTTAAGTGTGTTGAATTTTCCATGGGTAGCTCACATTTGTATTTCGTTATGGCTGACGCTTTGTTTGTTAAGGCGGCTTCTGATGTCTCTATTGTGTGCAGGACAAAGTCGTCAGATATGCCAAGCAAGTGACCCCGTCAAACAGCAAACGTGGTGATTGGAACATCAGATGCCTGTAATAACCATGACTAACCACGTAACATGCGTTTATAAATAGCCCTGTCAAACCCTTGTTCATTTTTACAAGATGTGACTTGACCAATATGGCTATTGGTTTCGCAGCATTAAACAATCCAGTGGCGTGCAAAACGAGTCTCTTCACCTTCAAGCTTGTCCCAAAGACCACACCCTGCAGCCCCCATCTGTGCCTGTTTCTGAAGGCGAACACTGCAGCTGGCATTGGTACTGGGCAGCTTGGGAAGGGTAGGGCTGGGCAGCCCGGGTACCATCTGGGCTCTTTGCTGGATGGCAGGTCTCGCATGTAAGGCCCTATACTCCGAACCTTGAAGAGAGCCACAAAAAATGTTCTCTAGAGGTCACAAGAGGACAGGTAGAAGATACAGCTGAAGTTTAGAGACTGGGCGTCAACCTAACGTACTGTAATGCGTTCTAGATTAACACAACAAAGCACTTTCATAAAAGCTCTTACCTTCTCACATTTCAGCAGGAAATGCCGAAAAAAGGGCTTTTTAATGCAGTGTATTGTAGCCTGCATCAGTGTTTCTGTGCCATTAAAAGCTTTGGGACAGATGCTCGTCAGACAGGCACACAGATGAGATTCTGCTTGTGACAGTCAGTGTTTGTTGTTCTCAGTGACTGGCTTCCACCATGAGAACAAACATAAAATGTACCCAACAATCTGGAGCATGTGGGGACAGACAGAAAGGTAGAGAAAATGACGTTAAATGTCACCAGTTTTGTCTCTCTCTTTTGAGGAGAGTCTCTTTCATTCACAGTGGATTAGGACGCTGGTTCATTTGCCAAATGAAGATTAGGATACTGTATTCTCATTATAACAGTTCTGCCAATTTGAGTCTGATTGGAAAATAAAACTGGATGGCTAAGGCTTGGATGGGGCCAAGTTTTATGTTTTAGGGCTCTGTTCCAGTTTACACACTCTTACTAAGCCTTATAACTAGTGCTACTGTATCTGCTGTAGCGGTCTAGTGGTGTAGTGGTAAGTCTTATGTTTGTAATACCACATCTATATCTAGCGAAATTCATTACCCTAAATTTGATGTACTTAAATTTTTACGTTTATACTTTTAAAAAGCTGTGGTAAGTTTTGCCTGTACTTAGTATATACTTTGATTTGGGATGCCCTAATTTTGCATACTGTATGAAACACAATATGTGAATTATGATGCATCCATAGACTGTAAACGTGTATTTTAATTTGTCTCATTCATATGTTGTACTGTTGTGGATCTAGGTGTTATTCATTCAGCCAGTAAAACGTTGTTTATAAGCTGTAACTATGTGACAAGATAAAAGGCTATTATCAATATTTCATCATCTGAATGATGGACACACAAATACACAACCCTGTGACACATGGCAGCTTCTCTAACTAAAGTCTGTTGCTTTATTCTCAGAGTAGAAAATTGCTCAGGCCTGCTTCAGTAACTATTGGCTGGATATTTGCTGGTTTTGTTTGTAAACTCAATAAGATTGGCTGGTTTGCAGGGGCAACAGACAGTAAGCTCTGGTTTCCAGCATTACTTGGCTTTAATTGCTTGCAGGAGTTTTAGTTCATTACAGCGCTAACAGCAAAGCAGCTAACTGCTAACAGCCAAGGCCACCCAGTGGGCTTACAGCTCCCATTTTTCCTGCTCTGTCCATCTGGCTCTGTGAAGGAGAGATGAAGGCTGAATGGAGGAGTTGGATTACAGCGTGTCTCAAAGGGATGCAGAGCCCGTAAATGTTTGCCGTTAGCGATGTTTTAAATGTCTACTCAGTCATAAACACCTCACATTTGTCAATGTGGAAATGCTCTTAATACTGAGGATCATCTCAAGTCCATCATAATTAAGAACATGCATTCGATTTTTAATGTGAACACGAAACAGCAGGTCTGTAGATAAACATCCATGAACTTGACCTTAAACCAAACTCCACTGAGGTTCATATAAAGCTGAAAGAGTGCAGAGTCACCACATGGAACCAACAGTTTGCAATCAATGTTTCCTTACCTGTTATTGGTCAAACAATTAAATAACCCTGTTCCAAACTCATACACACTTATTGTCTTTGCCTGTAATTTGAGATTAGAAGCAATTTGTGGTAAATAGACAAAAAGTGGCACACATAATGTTGAAGAAAAGCTATTTTTTAACACACTAAGATATGTCAGGACTTGTACAGGTTTGTGGGTGGGGTGTCGCACTACATCACCTCAGACCGCATCGTTCACTTTACCCACACAAGCGCCTCTGCTTGAGAATGTGTGTTTTGGCTGCGGAAACGTGGACGTGCTGGTTTTCTGTTGTGAGGGCAAACGTTCTGGATCCAGAAACAGGAGAGCAGGGATACACTCCGGAGTCGTGGGAGTGGGTAGGTTGGCAGTCCTTGGATTACAACACAAACACACACACGCAGGCGGGAGGAGCCCCACACATGAATAATTCAACCACTTTCAGTGATTATATCAGCCCACTGCTGTTTCTGCTCTGTTACTGATCACGCTTGTGCAGTCACCCCGCATAAATACTGCAGGACCTTTTGCTTATTACACCATATGAATGCCACAGCGCTACATGCTTGTTATACATTATGAATACTTTAAGGAATAATGCTTAGGGGGTTGTGTGTCGTGTTTTTCTTTTATCAGTTGACTTTTGTGTAGACAGTTGAAGTGGGGGAAGTTAAAGTTTATATTGTTTTGGTTTTGTGCCTAATTTGTATATTTGAGTGAATAGAAGCTAGAGAGGAAGATTTTTCATTAAGATTTAAATGCATGATATGAGTTGCATTTGTTTACAATATTTTAATATTTTAGTAGCATTAACAACTTCACTGATGGATTTTATTTATGTATTTGAATATAGTTTTTTAGGTAGCCTCTTCAGCTGTTAAGAATAGGCTTTGCTTAGTAGTTACTGAACACTGTGCAGTGTTCTGTTTATTGCAGATTGATTTTCGAATAGTATCAGTATTCAGTTAAAGTGGAACTGATAATGCAGTGATAAACTGCATAAAATAAAATTTCAAGCAGTAATATGTAACATGACTGGTGTCACATGACCTCTGTCTCATGTGACCTCATCATGTTTCATGGGTAATTCTGTGAGTGGCTTCTAGTTGCATTTAAAAATGCGTTAGTACAGTGACATTTTAAAACAAACCTTTAAACCTTATTTTGTTAACAGTTTATTAGCTAAAATCTGTTAACAGTGGTCCGTCTAATCAATGTAGTACAGTAGGTCACTGGAGTATTGGATGAAACATTAAATTTCCATATGGTGCACAGTATGCATACTATATGGAGCAGAGTAATGTGGTATGCTATTCCAAGCAAAGCCACAGATTAGTCTTTTATCCTGAGCTTTAAATGCCAGCCGGTTCTTAGCTATAGGGCAAACATCCAACTCCAAAAGAATCTGTGAAAAAATTAAGAAAATAAACTTTGAACTTGTACATTTTTGAGTGGGTTACAAATTTTCTTTCACAAAACATTTCACACATATTCTTGCCTTTTTCATCTCTTTGTTTATTGTTTTCTCTCTTTCTTCTGACTTGTGGACTCTAGTGGCCTTTAGTCTGCATCTGAACACAAGTGGATCCCATAAGCCACAAGGCTTTACGTGAGAGAGGGAAAGAGATGGAATGTGACTTCAGAAATGCTTGAAAAGAGGTTCTTAAAGTGTTTTTATTTAATTGAGTAGGTGGAGAGGCTCTTATTACTCACTTTTTATGGTTTTCTTCACCACTCTTCCTTTCTATGTTTCTCCAGCTGTAAGAAAAAAAACATATTTTACATTTTTAGCATTCAAGAAAAATGTTCTACCCTTTCCGTGCACCTTCAAAAGGTTATCATGATTCCTTTAGTTATTGAGGCATGACTGACCTTTAGCTGTTGACGCTGTTTTTTTCCAAATCTTTCCCATTACAGCCTCCAAAATAGATCTGATGAGCTCCTACAAAGAAATAGAGCAGCCTTGCCACTAAATGGCATTAGTTTGAATGATTTAAGTGCTTTCTTTTGAACTTTTTAGCTACGATCTTTGCAGAAAAACATTGTGAGAATTTGAATGACTGAATGTATGCTAGGAAACAATCACAAACAAGCCCCGGTCTCCCATGGGCCCCGCACAGAGAACGGAGTAAAATTCCCTCTCCTAGTTAACATGGATCACAAAGCCCCTCTCTCTCTTTCTTGTTCTCCCTCCCTCTTACTGTGTCTCTCTCTCTCTTGTTTTCTCTCTCCTCCCGCTCAGCTCATTGTTTGTGGGTGTAACTCAGAGAAAGGCGTCGTTCATTAAAAATAGAGTTGCAGTATTATCTCCATTACTGGTCCACATCATCCTCAGCACTGACTCTGGCTTTATCTGGCTCTCAGAACTGCTCTGACAAACCCACAAAAGAGCCACTTAGATCTGTAGAACAGAGGGAAAGTGATCTGGGACATCTCTAGAGACTGATCTGCTCATGAAAGCACAGGAGCTCTGCAGACTCATTCAGAAATCTGCATACATGCAGTAATACATGCAACACCAGGCCTTTTCCAGCATACAGATGCGTTTGCATTATCTAGCATTTGCTAAATTCACGCAAAACTGCGGAGTTCTTTGTTGAAGGAGGAGAGAAGCTGACAGGGAAGAAATTGTGTCAGAGGCGCTTTGTTTAACTACAGTAGAATCCCCACCCCCCAACCCGAATGCCTCATGACCCAGGCGGTTGCATGTCGACATGCTATTGTGCATCTGCTTGTGTTTGTGAGTTTGTTGGGGTTAGAGAGGGTTCAGTTCGGTTAGACAGAGTTTAGACGCTTGCTTTGTCTGACCCTGAAAATTAGCATGATGTAGCGTCAGATTGCGAGATCAGAGACAGACAAAAACTTTTATTGTGCTCATGTAAATGAGTTATTGTTCAATAACCTTTGTATTGCATTCCTCTCTCTCTCTCTCTCTCTCTCTCTCTCAGCTGCTTATTTCCTGCCAAGTTATTAGATAAAGCCATTAATCTACATTTATCTGAAAGCTTGTTATCTGAGAGTTAGTGTATATTTGTGCATGTTCAGAAGAGTCATAACTAATTATATGATGTGCAATTAAACTGCAGAAATAAACAAGCAACCCTGCTGATCATTTGTCAGCTCTAATATCTAATTAAGCAAAAACCTATATTGGAAAACTAGTGTGTTACAGTATATGGCTTTTTTAGATGGATTGCTCATGCTCAGCGATTGTAAACAGCCAACAATTGGTTGAGAATGATGAACTACATTATTTGGTAGAAAGAGTTGTTTAATCTGATTGTTATTGCTGTTAATAAGTTGCCATTTTTAATTAAGAAGGTAATAAAAATAACTTTAAATTTACTGAACATAGATGTCTTTTATCATAGTGTTGTTGCTGTCTTCATCTTACATCTACGAAAATTGATAACTGTGCAAAAACCACTGTAACACATGTAGCAAACATTTATCACACATTAATAATGTTTTGCTATATAACCTTTTTCAGAAGTCGTTTACAAAGCGTTTTTAGTCCCTGTTAATGTTTTGAGTTGTTTTTTACTGTGGCAGTCTGGGTTAAAGTTTTAATTAAGATTTTTTTAATCTGTGATTTACTCAGTGTTAATCTGACGTGACTGTCTATCCAAAGGCAGATTTTTTTTCTAAGCAAGAACTAGGGGAAACTAGTTCTTTGAATTTTTCATTGAAGGCTCACTTTAGCCGGGCCTGCAAAGCCTCATCAGTCCCCAGCCGGATGTCGTTTATCCTGCTCAGCAGCTCCATCAGGTCTTGTTAAGCCGTCGACAGTGTGCTACAGTAACTGCTTGTATCTGGGGCCTCTCATAGCACAGCTCTCATCATATACATTCATTACCTGATGACACATTCGATCACAGGGCAGGATGAGATGTCCCTCCAAATGGGTCCATGGACTCTGTTCTGTGTCTCTTGGCTAAATGTTAGTTACAGCATTTACCCATGGGAATGAACGCAGTAGCTTTATATCTGTCAGTCTATAACAGCATCAGTTAGTGAGGTTAAACTAGACACATGCTTGGATAGTAATGAAAATACATGAAGAACATTAGGCGTTTGTAAACAGGGTCCACAATTTCACATTCCAAGTAGTGATGATAGTAAAAACTGGTTTTGGCATTTAAATAAAACAAGCAACTCGCTGGTTATGTGGTAGCTATATAAGGAAGTGTGTAATAACATGACTTCAAACATCAGATAATAAATCTGAACTGCGCTAATGTCAGCAATTTAAATGTCTATAAATACAAACATTAAAGAATTAAAGGTGTTTTTTAATTATTAAAATAGCTATTAGATAAAACTTAATTTGTGCTTTTGCTAACAATTTGAGTGAAAAAATGATCTCCATAAATCTGTCTAGGGTGCCTAAATGTTTTTATTTGCTCTAAAAAGACACATTAACTATTTCTTGCACAACCAAAATGAAAATATAAAAGCTAAAATAATGACTACACTTAATGTTTGTGTTACAGATGCTCGGAGATGCGGGAGGCTCATCACTGATGTAGTGAAAAACAGCTTGCCGATTCTATTGTCATACAGATAGAAATACATTTTTGTGGAAGGTAAGAAATTTTTATGGCTGGTAAATTTTCTCAGTTTAACCATCATTAGCAGTCAGAAGTTAAAGGGATAGTTTTAGCCAAAAAAAATGACATTTTTACACAATTTACTTTCTTTTTTTCTTCTGTTGAACAAAAAGATGATATTTTGGGAAATGTCTCATTAATTTTGTGTCTATACAAAGTCAGTGGGTGCCACTCTTGCTTGTTTACCAGTTTAAAATATCTTTTTGTGTTCCTCAGAAGTAAAAGAAGTCATACAGGTTTGGAATGACATGAGGGCGAGTAAAAGATGAAAGAATTTTCATTTTTGAATGAACTACCCTTAAACTTAGGATGCCTGAGTGCCCATTTAATTCTCTATCCCTCTTAAACTCATTTGCTGTTTTTTGGTGTTAACAGCTCAATGATTTGAAATTAATTAGCATGTCCCTCCCTTCCTTTGACCTCTGTTTTTACACTGTACTTATGTGGGCCCCAACTGGGCTACACTCTACTGTGTGTGTGTGTTTGTGTGTGTGTGTGTTCACTCTCGGGAGATGGATGGAGCTCCAGCAGCTGTGGGGATGTAATTCAGTCCTGTAGGCTGTCATCATTATCAGGACCCCTGCGGGTGTTTGCGTAGTCTCAAACATCAGCCAATAGAGAGGACACTAGACAGAGAGGCAGCAGTTGTGACTAGAAGAAGAGAGGAGAAAACTTGTTTAACCTTCTGATGCATGTTTTTCACCATCAGGGTATAATGTTACATCCAAACAACCAATGGAAGATTACCTTTGACCCTTTTTATGACAACATATGTTTCCGGTGAAAGTGCACCAAGTGGAATATTTACAGTTATCTCTACTATTGCAATGGATAGAGTTTAATGGTCAGAAAATAATAACCCTTGTGATCTTTTATGCATGAGAGGGGTAAAATGTAGTATAATATAATGAAGAAAATAGACTAAGAGAACATGAGAATGTTTATATGGAAATGATGGAGGACATTACAGTTAAACATTAGAGGAGATAAGTGTTGTTTTCTGGACGGAGAGTTGGAGGACAGCTGGAGGAAATGGCCCGAATCCCTGCATTCCTGCCCTGGGTCAGACCAGATCCTCAGTTCCTGGAGGATTTCTCTAAACAATAGTAGTGTGTTTCTAAAAGCATTTGCAGTTTAAAAGACTGTATTTTTGACGCTAATAGCACTTAGAGCATTTAAAGAATGTAAATCTGTTGGGGTGATACACTTTACACCAATTTAATCTAATTTGCTAGCACACTGTATGGACGCTTAAGTCACCTTTTAAAACATATAAATGTCTTTTATTAAACCAAGGGGCTGCATTTAAAGTCATCGATTGTCTAGGCAGCAAAACAGTTGTCTTTAGTTTCAGACACAGCCCATACATCCTTTAAAACCATGTAACCCTCTGGCCACCTTCCTTTTAAGATATTGCTATTAGCACAGGCTGTTAAAAAAAATCTATACCAGCCACCCACTAATGTCTGTTAATGTTACCGAAAATAGCTCACGATGGTGTCATTAGGTCGCAGGTTCGCAAACATGCCGTCTGTAAGTAAACAGATCACATCAGACAT
>JAZGTK010014414.1:0-13751 GCA_036877625.1 Ambastaia sidthimunki
TCCTTTTTTTAAAGAATTTATTTGTTGACAATGTACAAGAACATTTTCAGGATGATGGTCTCCCCTGAAGGTCTTACTGTAAGAGGAAAGAAGACAAATTGTCAATTATATATTACACATTATGGAACTGTCAAACTAAGGGAGAACTATTATAAACAAAATGTCTTAAATTTTCTATACCAAGGACAAACGTTTGATCATTTATCAGGGTAAGGAACAGGTTGCTCTAAATGTTTCAGTGGGGACTGTCACAGTTGCAGACATGCAGTCAGGTGGCTAGTTTATTCCAATTGAGTGAACGCTAACCACACAGCATGCTACAAATTAGTAGTCGTTTAAAATGGTCAAATAATAAGCTGTATGAATAGTGTATACTAGAACAAGAAGTTCTACCGAGGAAACTAAAGCTGATATTTCATCCGAGTTAAACACACACTTAATACGTTAAAATATCTGCAGGTGAAGGGAAGCACTGGGATTTATCATGCAAAGCACTTCAAGTAAGTGGTAAAAGTGGATCACATCAGCACACCATGCCGATTTCCACTCTACCTTCTCCTGAAACCTCAATTCTTTCACTTCTGTAAACATCCAAGGGAGGCAGAAGAGGGCAAAAGATTGAAAACAAATGAGTTTTTGAACGAATAGGGTCAATGTTAGGGCTGGGTAAAAAAAAATATATATATATAGATTTTCTGACTTTAATTAATCCTCAATTTAACAAAACAATACTGATTTGGGAAATCCCCAAATGGTTTCTTAGTGTGTACATTATTAAGAGGATGCGAATATTACTTGTACTTCGCTATCTGTCCTCTGTGGCCTATTGTTCATGTAAATGGGTATTTAAGTTATAGAGCTAAGTAGGAGGATTTAAGTTACCAGGATTTTATATTTAAATTCTATGCCTAAAAAATAACAATTTTAATGAAATATTGATAGTTAATTGATACCGAATCAAAACCACATAAAAATTGAATCACCAAATTGGTCGCAATACCCAGCCCTAATCAATGTCTAGAATTGCTCTATGAAATACAGAATTTCATGCTGGAAGGGCGAACAGTCTATGGGACAGTTGCATGATAAGTGATGTTTTCAGGCATCAACTGCATTAGTTTGTCCTATTGGATTACTACAAAGTCAACAATCCCACTATTAGTGTACTTCAAACACACTTCTGCTACTTGTGAAAATAAACCAAATCACCTAAAATTATTCCCAACCAAGCCGGTATGTAGTACACAACCACATAATGGTCCAATTGCATTAGTCATCAACAATATAGCTAGATGTTTAGAATTAACATTATGGACCACTCCAGACTCTCTTTCCACAGCAGTTAGTCTACTTGTGAATAAGTTTACCTTCTACAGTCCAGAGGTACATTTGATAAAGGAGGAAAAATGACAAATTAAATCAAAATCAATGTACAGCACAAAAGACCTACGATGCAGCCTCAACTACATTGCACAAGACAATAACGAAGAAACAAAGTTTCCATGAACGTTACCTTTTTGCCAGAAGCACCAACACTGGCTTTCTTGGTTCCTCTAACTTTCTTCATTCTGTTCTTGCGTTCCTTGCGCTGTTTTCTGGATGTCTTTTTCCTCTCATAAAGACCATGCTAAAGATGAAAAACAAATTAAGTCGAGCCTAAGCAATGACACAAGCCACCACAGCAGTAGCCAGATTCATCTACCTGATGGATCTAAAAGGGTCGGCACCATCAGTTAGTGTTGAAGGTTAGCAAATTATGCTCTACGCCCTTCAACAAGGAAAGAACGGGTTAGTAACCTACCCTCTGCAGCCTGTATTTGGGCTCATTTTTCTTGGCGAAGTCCAATGAGTCGTAAATCATGGCAAACCCTGTTGTCTTGCCACCACCAAACTGAGTTTTGAAGCCAAAGGCGAACACCACATCTGGGGTGGTTTTGTACATTTTCGCAAGCTTTTCCCTGATCTCAGTCTTTGGGACTGTTGCTTTGCCTGGATGCAGGACATCAAGAACCTAAAACAAGAAACATAAATGAACATATACGTTCTGCAACATAATGAACTTCAACAAGCCACCATTCGTCACGCACTTACCATTTGCTTCCTCTGAAGCAGACGGTTTGTCATGAACTTTCGGGTCCTGACGGTGACTGTGTCGTTCTGCACAGAGAGAAAGACATTTGTATAAGACATGGTGAAGAAGAAAAGAGCAGGAATGATTACTTCTGCTTCAAAATATGCACAATTCACATGATATTAACTCCAACACTAATGTAACATTCCTAAACCATGTAAACAAAAACTTGGGGTTTGCTTGAAAACGACAGGTAATACCTGGGCTGGAACTAAACTTTACAGTCATGTATTCCTCCACTATAGGTTTCAACACCCTGAGCCAAGAGTCACTTATTAAATAAATCTACATACTATTGACTAAAGGCGGCCGATACAATTTAAAAGGGAAATTAAAATCACATTAAAACGATATGAGCATCTTGTACAGAGGTGGACAGAACGATACACTTTGTGTGCAAGCAAAACATAGTTAGCAATTTAGCTCTATTAGCTTAATGAACTTCAAACCAAACACTAGCGACTTTACAATGAGGTTTCAACTTCTTTATAATTCTCCTACAGCGATACATACATGGCAAACTATTAAACGTTTCAGCTACTGTATGATAGCAGCACGATGTTATGAACGGACGAACTATCAAAATTATTAATTTGCACTCCACTTTCATCGTCTCAATAAAACTATTCGTGGACTTTAATACGTCTGTTCTGTGCTTTACGTTGAGAATAATAATATTACATTGCTGGATGGTAAAGATTAAATACGATTTTCGGAATCTTTTAACTACACTGACTCACCATCTTGGCGTCGTCTCGCTCAGGGACGAGGAAAAGGAAGAAGGACCCGTAGGTGTCCGAGAATATGCCTGAGCCGTGTTACAGTATAGTGAGGTACCGCCTGATCGAAAAATGAAAAGCTATTCGTTTTTATAGACTACTGAATATTTAAGTATTAAAATAATGCGGGTATTAGTCTATAAATAAACATGATTATGAACTTTCAGCTTTTATCCTGGCATACAAGAGATCTATGCAATTAAGTTATTCCAATTTCAATAGAAACTTTCTTGATTTCCCCAAATACATATAATACACCTGCAATACACAAAATATACTTTTTAAGGTAACGGCGTCAATCGTAAAATATTTACATTTGTCTACATTGTCTACTATTTTATTATGTGAACGAATAATAAAATACAGCTAGGTGCTCTACAGCTAGGTGTCAGCCATGCACCATCTCGAGTAATCTAAAAATCGCACTATTTTATTATGTATGTATTATTTGGTTTGCTTAGATCAGTTAATTCATTCTGTTTGCAGTATTTCTGATTTATCAATTATAAATACAAATCACTCAGACACAAAATGATTTGTTTATATTTCAAAATAAAAATATTTATACAGCGTCTTTGCCTGATGCAGAAATGTATTACATGCACCAAATTACACATAAAAACACACATTTTATTAATGCATTTAATTAATTGAATCATTAATTTTATAATTATTAATTTAAAGGTCTTTGTTGTTTTTTTGGAATACAATTAATGATAAATTGTGACATCATTCTCTAATACATCTTGCATGCATCTTACTGCCCTCAACAGAAATTCCCTCCTCCAGAAAGGACAATGGTGCTTGTATGTTTGATCTTGCAGATGGCCGATCAACTATATGTATTCTGGGCATGACAAAGATGTCTTCCTCCTGTTTGACAGATTTTAAGAAGCGTACGTTTGATTTGTCCTTCACATCTACACGGTGATTGGACCTCCTGATGCAGAGGGAAATGGTGGACATGCAGTTCTTCTGAAAGTTTTCATTCATGAAGGCATAGACAATAGGATTGTTGAAAGAATTGGAAAACCCGATGGCCTGTGCAACAGCAATAATCATATTGACTGTGATGTCATCATACTTCTTGGCCAGGTAACCTAGAAACAATAAAGTTCAGCTAAGTTGAAAGAAATCACACTTTGAGATGCTAACATGCACAAACATATTTTAAACACTTACTGTACTCAGACAGCATGTGCACTGTGTGAAAAGGTGCCCAGCAGACTGTAAATAACACAACAATGGTGACCATCATCTTGATTGCCCGTCGTTTCTTTCTGTTCGATGAGGACGGAGGTGAAATAATGAGTGTTTGAGTTTTAATATTAATGACATTTAAATAATCAGAAATGCAATGACTGTCTATTGTTAGAAACAAATATGTGTAGTTAACAGTCAGCTGTATATAATATATTTGGCAGACGCTTTATCTAAAGCAACTTCATTTAAGTGGATTCAAGTTATACATTTTTAAGTATAAGTGTTCCCTGAGAATCGAACCCACACCCTTTACGCTGCTAACACGGTGCTCTACCAGTTGAGCTACAGGAACACAATATAGTACATGATGAGGAAGATAAGAACTAAAAACACTTGGTTCTGGTTCATGAACCGTTACCTTGATATTTTGCTGACCTCTCTGTGGTTCATGGCATTCAGGACTGAGGAGTCCCCGACTTGTTTGCAAATCCAAAGCTTGATGCCAATTCTGGTGTAGATCAACAGCATCACAGCCAGTGGCAGGAGGAAGAGGAACACCAGAATGAAGGTGGCATATTGCTTCCTGTGGGCACTTGAGCTCCAGCGTTCCTGACAGCATACGTGATGGAGCTCATACAGGAAATCATATTTCACCTGAACGCATAGAAACAGATTGTTTAGATGAAAAATATGGAAATCGATATTTATACAGCAGCAACATATTAAATGGACCAATATTGTGCAGAGGAATTTGCATACATGAATAATCAATAATGATATGTTATTTCCCAGGACCGCAGCTTTTATCCGGCTAAACGATCAGTCAAACCCCAAACTTTGTTAATGGGTAATATACCCACAGAAACGATAGTACATTAGATTAGATACAACTTTATTGTCACTGTGCAGAGTAGAAGTACAAAGCCAATGAAATGCAGTTAACATTTAACCAGAAGTGCAAATAGCAATATGTATATAGTATAAATATATGTGTGTACGCTAAAGATTTGTATGCAATGCAAAGTTATGAGGTAGAGAAGCAGAGACCAGCTCGATGCAAATGTTTATGAATACAGTACAAAGTGCAAATTTGAAAGGATAATATATACAGATACATAGTACATCGTAAGTCAGTGATGGAATACTAATAGATATTCCCAATGAGAAAAGATTAAAATTGTATATTTTAGGGGGGGAAAAATTCAATCCTACATACCTCCAATTGTTGCACAAACAGCATTGGGGACCCGACTGTCATGGCAGCTATCCAGACAACCCCTTAAATAGATGAAAACACTATTAGAATGAGTTACAGTAATGCAAATTGTATATAAATATATAAATGTCCAATAGTAGGACAGTTATTTAAATATGCATATGAAGAGATCTTTAAAGAGCAAAGGTTCTCAAAAACTTCAAACCCAGCATTCTGTATGCTCTTTGTGGGGTGCACTGTCTTTTCATTTTTAGAGGGTGCACGATCCCCTGGTATCTCTCCACAGCAATGCAGGTCATAGTGAGAATGCCTGTTACTATGGCAGTGGTCTGGACAAAAGGGACCGTTTTGCACACCAACACACCTGCAAAGTAATAATAAGAATAATAATAAAAGCAATTATTTAATCATTTAGAGTCCTTTGAGATAAGCCTTTACCAACAATGTTGACAATTTAAGAAAATGTAATTTAAGACAAACCTTAAATTAAAACTCAACTAAGTTCTGCAGTTATAACATCGATATTGACCCAGGAACATGTCAGTTAGATAAAGCTGAGTAATAAGTATAAGATATATGCACGTGTACATTTGCCACTTAATGAACGAATTGTGCAACATTGCGCATTTTCACAGAACATTTTCTCATCAAAACTTTTTTTAATATTAAGAAAAAATGTTTTGTAAGTATGCAAAGACTTACCCCCGAACCACTCAGATGAAATATTCTGCAGCAAAGTGAATGGGATGCAGAAGAAAGATATGAGGAGGTCGCTGACGGCTAGAGAGCAGATAAAAATATTTGTGGCAGTCTGGATTCCTCGCTTTCTTAACACAATATAGACGACCAGACTGTTACCAACGAGAGCAAGGAGGAAAATCACTGTGTACACAATCACAAATATAGTTTTGGCGCAGGACGGTAACTCAGGGATGTACACCAGCGGCTGAATCTTGTACGTTTCAATGAACTCCTGGCGAGTGAGGTTGTAAAATTGCAGTAGTTGCTCTAACACTTCTGGGGTAATGTTCGTATCACCCATGTGTAAACCTTATTCTTAAAATGCAAGGAAAGTAATCAAAGTTTTGCGATCTTTCAAAGGATCAACGCGTAAAGTCGAAGTGGTCCTGATGCTCCGCGTGTTTTAGCACAACATGAGCAGCATCTCCCTTGACACCGAGAGTTTCATAGAAACACATCGTCTGCGTCTCAACACATACTGAGCTG
Source organism: Ambastaia sidthimunki (assembly GCA_036877625.1). Classification (NCBI taxonomy): domain Eukaryota; kingdom Metazoa; phylum Chordata; class Actinopteri; order Cypriniformes; family Botiidae; genus Ambastaia; species Ambastaia sidthimunki. The sequence goes on from JAZGTK010014414.1 coordinate 6,557, forward strand.
CCTCAAACAGCGTCATACCCAGCAGACCTAGAGCGCATCGTGCCCAATAATATTGTAAGGCAACTCTCTGCGTTTTGAGACGCGGCCATTTACATAACTATAACTTTCAAGCACTTTTTTCCCGCATCAGTTTTTTTAATTCCATGGATTTTATATTTTTATGTTTTGTCTTACATCTGAAAGATAAAGCGGCACCTGGATGGATTTTAAAGCCCGTTAATAACAACCCATATGGCACATGGGATAAATTCTACACACAGAATGTAAACAATTATGATATAAACTATACTAAAATATAAAATATAGGAAAATAGAACAGACTTGGAAAAGAACATAAACGAAGTAATGAATTTATTATTTAGAGATCATTATACAAAATTAATAAATCACAATAACAGAATTAGGCCTACAATTAAAGCTTTCAGTCGAACAGTTATTAAAAGCAAACACTGAACCTGAAAACAGATATCTTAAATTAGATGGTATTAAACTTTTTTCCATCGTGCTAACCGTAAATTTTACTTATTTGATGCATTCACGTGGTGCCAGAATTACTGTATTGTGAGATGGAAACTCGGAGACTCGACTCATTTCATTGGACTGAGTATTATTAGTTTCTATGGCAACACTCCTACAGCCGAGTTAATCCAAATACGGTAGTGATGACAAAATATTCAATTACTAAATATTCAATTACCTCCATATTATTTTAAATAATCCATTTTAATATTGAAGAGCAAAAAGAGAAATATAAAGAAACATCTGCAATACAGAAGTGCATTCGTTGTTTATATACAAACTGTTACAAAACAAGCGAGCTGTGATTGGTCGCTTTATATTAAATAGGACATACAGCGTTGCTTGTGTGAATCCTACAAACTTATTTTTACAAACTTATTTAGACTTTCTGAGCATCCAGTCAGAATTTTGAAGGGGGTAAAAAATTACTCCACCCAAGACTATAAAGATATTGTTTATTAAATTGACCTTCCTTAAATAAAACATAACATTCCTTGATTCTTCATTAAAACTATATCAGCATCTGCTAAACTACCTTGTAACTTTATCTTTAACTTTCAAAAATAGATCAATACATGTGATGGAACAGCTCCCCTCAAGATATCTTTCATCAGTTTACATCAGACACATCCAGGACCTTCATAAATTTACTATAGATTTTTCTTACTTTAAGGGAAATCTTTATCAAGAAACTGAACTCAACAAAAAAAGAATAAATTTAACACAATATCCAAGACATCTGACCAAAATACATGCAGGAACTTCTGAAAAACAGCAGCTGACACAAGCTGTTGGTCCATAATGAGTTTGAAAGAAAGTCTGTTTGATCTACAGTTCAAAGAAATATGTTGTTTGCAATATGGTTTTGCCCACTTTGCCCCCTATGTACTGTATACTGAGACAGCCAAACAAGGATTCTAACATGGTTTTAGTGCATTAGTCAAATAACAAAAATAACATAATGGTAAAAATGAAAATAAATGAGCTCATTATAAAAATGTTAAGGTACCACCTATCCCTATAGGTTTTTGAATGAAGACAAGCATGTTTCTTCTCTGGGGTCTGTGATGAAGTGGGTATTGTCATAAAACCAGTCAATTGGTTCAAAAATAGAACCATGACAACCAACAAAAGCAGCTCATTAGTGAGTCTTTGTATTGCCATGTAAATGTTAATAATGGGCAATGTAGTAATTAAATATGTAGGTGCTTTAAGAAAATGATACATAACAGCCACTCAGGCACATTTCATAAGCATTAAAACTCATTTATATGCTGACCTCAGTGGCCCCTTTTTTATAGTTAAAATCAATCTCAACATGGCCAGAGCAGTTTTTTAGACGCAACATCTAAAAAAACTGGACATTTAAAAACAAAATAACATAGAACTTTCAAAATAACATTTTTGTTACTAAATGGAAACGTTAGGAAAACATTCTTATAACCTAAATTTGTAATCTGAAAACTGGCACTAATGCGAAGGCATTTTAAACTTAAGCAACCTCTCTGCTCTCTAAGAATAATGGAAAGCAGAACATTACAGCTGCAACATGGCTAATCCTAAATAAAGCTACAGATACAGAAAACATCATGATATCACACTCTCAGGTGTTTATAGATGAAGCAATGCCTTGCTCATAGATTTATTCTACAGGTTCATTTCATTTGCAGTTACAACGCATTGGTACACGTATTCATGACACTATTGTGTTCTTATGAGCCTCTGAGAACAAAGCTGAGATCATAGTGCTCATGTGAGCTTCAATTCAGAAGAGCTTTCATTGTTAAACACACATCATTACTGTATGCTGTCATTATATATATTCAGAATGACACAGTTAAACCTTTTAAAAGAAATAGCTGTTTAATTAGTAGATTAGAGGTGTGTACACAAAAACAATGTGAAGAAACTGCTTCCTGCAATTATATGTAACCTGCAAGCAAACAGGTCAGGAATTATGAAATATACAGTACTGATGCCTGCAGACTGTTATAAAGTAACAACGGGAAGACGACTAACAAGATCTTCAACTATAACAAGTCTAGCAACACCAACAATGTTCTGCATAGTTTGGTGCCTATTATGACAAAAGCTGTCAATAAAAATCTGTGTTTCCCTCTGTGTTATGATATACATAGCCACAATCACACCATGTCACCTGAGTCATTAAAGTTTCCATAGGTTTGGCATAGTGGTGTTGCCTTTATTTTAACACCTACATAGGAATTAATTTTACATCACCTTTCACAGGCTGACAACAAAATGCATACGGCTGATGTAAGATTTAGCTGATACTGGAAGACAATTTTTGTGTCCTCCAATTTATGGAATGTCAGCAGAAAAATAGATAATAAATATGACCTTTGACAAGTTAAAAATAACTTGTATTAATAGTAATTGAAGTTGAGGTTTGATGTTTTGTGTTTGAGTGAGAACTGTCAGCTACAACCTGTTACCTACAAATAAAATATTATCTGGAGATCACGTTGGTTCATTAGCCTATCCGCAGGTTTTAACAGCAATCTTCCATATGTTATTAAATGTATGTAAACTCACAAATCACATAAGCCGGCATCATCATGTTATATTTGCATATAGCAATTTAATGGTTCATGACACAATGTTTGCAGGCCCAAGGAAAGAGTCAGAAAAAAAAATAACTTCTTTTAAAAGTTTAATGAGTTCTGAAAACAGAAACAATGTTATAAAAAGGATTTATGAAGTGTGTGTCAGCATTTAGACAGCTTGGCCTGCTGGATCTTTCTAAATAAGTTTTCCTCTCGTGGGAACAGACTGGTCACTGTGTGGGAGCCAGCGGAAATGCAGCCTGGCCATCAAAGAGTCTTCAGGGTTCTCAAACTCAGAAAAGCCCAGATGGTTGAGGATGGCATAGATGCCAGCTTTAGCTGCCACCTGCAACATTAAAAGCAAATAATAACTGATACAACAGAACTTTAGTGGAAGATTTCTAAATGTCTACAAGAGGTTTGTCTTGCAAGTATGTTATGTTTAAGAGGCTTAGCTGTGTGCACTTGCCCACAAAAGATGGAATAATGAAAGAAAATGGCCTTGGAATTTCCAGCTGGCTATTTTTCTACCTGCTTCTTTTATTCAGAAAATCTACAATGTTCAGCTTTTATAAACCTGCTGAGCTAGTTGTATTTTTTATTGTATATCTGTGGATAGATGCACACGGTGGGCAGAGGAACACCTGGAGCAGAGGAAACAGTGATTTAGCTATTGGGCTGCTGGCAAAAAGCTTGAGAAGACACAGGAACCGGAAATTTTCTGACATTTCATTTCTGTTCTATAACTATTGTTCCCTCCCTCACACAGGTTGCTCTGTTTGATTTCTTCTACAGTGTTTAGTGTAAGTTGTTTGGATGAAACGCTTTCTGTAAAAACTTTCCTGAACACTAGATGCCCAACCCAGCAAATCATTTTAAGTTGTAAGAACGTTTCCCTGTCATTTCCATTAACAAAAACGTCAAAAAAAAATTTCATGTTCTACAAATGTTTAAAACATTCATTTTTAGACATTATATTAGCATCATTGGTTTTGATTAATTGCAACATTTGATTAATTCTATATGTTTTAAAAATGGTCTACTAAAAGCTTAAAATACAGTTTTTGTTATATGATATTTAAACATTTGTTATATGATATATAACGTTTAAAAACGTTCTACTAATGTTATTGCAATAACTTTTAAAATGTCCAAAAAACTGAGAACGTTTCCTGTTAGCTGGGTGCAGTCTTCCTATTCTATTTTAAACCTCAAACGAAGACCAAATGCCATGACTATAGACCAGGGCTGGACATGACAAATGCCTGAAAGAGATTAAATACGTTTTCAACAATGTATTGACAGAGAACACTTTTCCTCCCATGAATGTTTCATGGGACTCAGAAATATGTTCAGCTGCAGCACTGTGAGCCTGAAGAGGGTTCAGTCATTCATCTTACCACAAGACATTTGTCTTCTACCCCATGCGCTTCCTCCCATCCGGTATTCAAAGGTACAGAGAGATTAAATGATAGATAGACTTGTGTGTTGTGGTTGTGAGTGACAGATTACCTGAATCTTTCTTTAAACTATTAAACTGTGGATTAAGTAATTCAATATATTGATTTCAACCTTATATTTATACAGAATATAAAATTATCTTCGGAAATTATCGTCAGTCCAGAATGCTGTAAACCATAAACATTTAAAACTATTATATATTTATTTGTGTTTTGAATACATTTAACTCTGGTCATTGTTTCTGAAGAACTTTTGCTCTAAATTTGCTCAGATTTGTATATATGTTTCCATTTTTTCTATGACATTACTTGTATATGTTAAAATTCTGTCCTTTCATGAGATGTCATTCAAAACCTATGACTTTTTTCTTCTGAGGAACACGGAAGATATTTTGATGTATATTTTGATAGTTTTGTGTCAGTTCAATGTTAATGGGTGCCACTGTTGTTTGGTTATCAACGTAACCTTGTTCCTCAGAAGCAAAAAGTCATACAGGTTTGGAATGACATGAGGGTGAGAGTAAATGATGGAAGAATTGTCATTTTTGAGTGAACTATCCCTTCAAGAAATGTTTCTCCTAACAGACTTTGGAGTGGAAAATACTCTCTATACAGCACAAAACAGCTGGCATGTGATGAGTGACGTGAGGATCCCACCTGGTGCATCCACTGGCTGAAGGATCTTCTCCATGAGTCTTTTTTCTCCAGGTGAAGGTAGCAGTTGAACAGGATGAGATAAATGTAGCGCTCCAGGTACTGCAGGCTTCTTAACCGCAACCACTGGGCATCAGCTTCTGATTTAGCCGTTTTAATCTGAGGGGAAATGCCAGGAAGCTCACTGTTATTCCTCTCGTATCCCTTACGTTTAGTTATAAAATATAACGGTCACAGTGTCTGATTAACATAGCTGCTTTTAAGATTAAAAAATTATTATTTCTCTTTTGTATGTGCTCTGTGCTAAGCATATTTTGCTAAGTATATTTTTTTGATTGTTGTATGCCTACATCAGCTTCAAACTTTATTGTTCCTTGTGATCTACACATCATAAATTTAAAACAAGGTGTGCATCTCTTTGCTAATATTCAAATATCAGATTCAAATTCCTCTGCTGGTTTAGTTTTTTTATCTGTTGAAAATAGCTCAGCATTTCCTGACTAATAGCTGGCAAATGGAGTTCAGAAAACCTGTTTAAAATGTACTATCTGGTATTTGCAATTCAAATTGTTTGGTACCATTAGGATTTAATTGTGCACTCTCCAGCACCAAGGCCAAGACATAATTAGTTTATGCTTATATGATGCTTAAATTAAGTTCTCTTTCCATTAATTGTGTTATGTATACATGTAAGTGCTCCTGGAAACCACAACAATTTACTTGTGTAATAAACCACACTCTGATTCTAATTATGGAGGGGGGGGGTAGAGCCCCACAAACCCTTGATCAACATTTTTATCAGTTTTTGTTTCTGTGTTGCTATTTGCTTCAAAACAAAATGACTATCGTACGGTGAGAAGTTGCATCATCTTTTCATCCCGTAGTATTGAAAGCACCTTTAGAACTTTAATTAGGGGAATCTGACTTTTGATGCTCTGAGGAAATGTCTGGTAAAGTGACTGTAAATAGGCTCTGCGTCGTTCTGTTTGTGTATGAGCTTTCGTTCTAAAACACTTAGTCATTCTTGTGAGTGTTTGCCACAAATGAGTTGCACCAGAATCTCAGGACACATTTCAAAAGATATGTCTGAACAGCCACTTGCAGAGTCTCTTTGAAAGCTGCTCTTTTATTTCACTCTATTTCAAAGGCTTTGTGCATCTGTCTGGAAATTAGGGCTAATGCATGTATTATGAGGCTGTGTAATGTGGACTGACTGTGTCTTGGCCATTATCTTGAATAGATTCTTTTGTTTTTCTAAGATATCTTAAGGATATGATTTTGGGGGAAAAATAATTAACACGGGTGTTATCAGTGATAAAAAAAGCACTGATTGGCTGTCATATTACCTGTACTTCAGATTTATGGTTGGCTATTCATGTTAAAGTTTTTTATAAAAGACATAAAAGATTCAGTGAGGTGTAGTTATATACTGTACACGTCACCTGTCTGTAAGTGGATATGATGATTTCCCGTAAATGGTAATGCATGGGGGTCATTGTTTCGCTAACAACATCCAGAGCAGTGTCCACTTCTCTCTTCACACAATGACCATCTGGTAAGAGCCTTACAACCTGCATCACTACCTGAACACACACACAGCAGGCCACTGGTCACTGACAAACATCAAGCTTTGTTTTTAATTTTGGAAGGCTTTGTGATATTGTCAACAATTAAATGAAAAAGTCATTGCATACATGTCATCAAAACTTCCAAACAAATATTCTATAAAATTCCATTTTACATAAAGTATTCCATTATAAAAATTGCTTTTATATATTGCAATACACTTTAATACAGAATTTTTTTTTTACATTAGGTGAGTTATTTGACCCATTGTACCCTAATAATAAACTAATGAATTGGCTATGGCAGCCAATGAGAGCAAAAACCTTTAACCTTAAACTGTACCTCAAACTCTCCCTTGGTGTACTTGGCATCTGGGACACTAACAATCTCATCGTCTACACAATCTGGAAAGCCCTGCAAAAAATAAAG